>MU271495.1:0-52975 GCA_021432655.1 Atractiella rhizophila
TCCCACACCTTCGTCCTCCTCGCTCGATCCTCCAGGCCCCTCATCCTCCACCCCCACGTCGCGCTGCCGCCCCACCAATCGACCATCTTCCTCTTCCCCGTGTGATAGACCAACAAATTAGGGACGCCGAGCACCCCGTACTTCTCTGCGAGGAACACCCGGGAATAGGGACGGGTGTATTGGGCGCCGGTGGGGTCTTCGAGGGAGAGGGAGAAGTCGAGGTCGGGTTCGAAGGGGAGGAGGAAGGATTCGTTCCGGGAGAGCGGGGGGAGAGGGGTGGTGTCGGATGGGTCGCGGTCGGAGGGGAGGTTCGAACCGTCGTTCCATCTGAACGTGAAGGTGCACGCGTGGTTAGGTTAGGGCAGACGGAGATGAGGAGATGAGACGTACTCCATCGCTAGCCATTCCCGGCCTAGCACGTTTGCGTGATATGTCTTCTCGTCGGTGTCCACTGACACATACACAAGCTTGAAACGGTGGGGCTGCCAACGAGCAAAGTCGAGCAGGCCCTGCAACACATCTCCATCAACCTCCCTCATAACACAACACACTAAGTGAGAAGCGAGCCCACCTTGTAAGCCTCGACGCTGCTTCTCGTCCAACTAGCAGCGAACAGAAACCCCACGGCCTTGACATCGCTCCCCAGCTCCTTCATAAGATCGACCTCCTCCCCCCTCCCATTCCTCAGCCTCAACCTCCTCAACAGCGGATCGGGATGTGTATACAGCCTCTGGGGCACGCCCTCCTCATCTCTCTGCGACATCGTTCTCTTCAAGCTCGACTTCCTCGGCTGCACCGCTGGTCTCGAGGCTGAGCTGGGGCTGGTGGTGCTGTTGATGGCCGTGGGTGGCGCAGGCGAGAGGGGGACGGCGTTGAAGGACACTCGACGGGCGGCAGGCGGGGACATAAAAGGAAGAGGTGGAAGCGAGTGCGCGTCTTTGGCTGGCTTCCCGAGGCCGGGAGAACTTGGTGTCGCGTGAGTGCCGCTGGGAGGCGCAAGACTTCGTAAGAAAATAAGCCGCTCTGACGTGGTGGTCGATCCCGGTGGATGACCCGATGGTAACGCCGAGTAGGGCAAGACGATTGATATTACGTTATGAATATACTCTTACGCGGAGCAGAGCTCTGAGGCTACGGAATAGGAGTAGGGAATATGACCGTGATAGAAATAGGAACTGAGTTGACTTATGTGAGTTTCTTCAACAGGAAGCGTGAAATCGAGTTGAACCTGTTTTCTGTCTTGATTTACGTCTGGGAGGAGCATTTTCGTTGGTTCTCGAGTCCGAATCGCTCAACCCTGCTATTTGAGAATGGGGTGACAAACTTTGAGCTTTGACATTACTATTATACCTTGTGGTGTGATTGCGCTCCTTATGTTGGACAGTCTAGCTTTGGAATTTAATCGTCCGAAAGGATTTAGAGGTGTGACGCAAGAATGCATATCAAGCACCATTGTGTTTTTGACAGTCAAGCACTAAATGCGAAATCAATTTTCGCTTCGAACGCGGGCATATACCATTCTTGGTCATTCTTCACATCGTTTGCCAATTTAGACCCTGATCACATTTTGGAGAGAGAAGGGTTGTATACCAAGGGACCTATTGGTAGGCCCTTCCTTCTGTATGAATCAGAATTCACATTCAGCAACGGAGTGATTGCGAGGGCACCAGCCACACCAACAATCTTCTTCCGCGATTGTTCGCTTATAACTGGGGATACGTCTCGTTGCTCTTCCTGCAGCTTTTCTCCAGTTATTTCTTGGGTATCGGTTCGCTTGTCGCACTGTGATCATGTGGATCTGAAACATTTTAGCAAGTATCTTTATTCTGCGAATAACAGAATAGACATGTCTTACATATTGTATGATTGGAAATCTAGGATGATGGTGCGGCAATCAGTAAGACTCAATGCTAGTTCTCCTTCCAGTTGCCTGGCGCGCTTATACGTGTCGTTAACTACTTCATATTCTCTGCCGTATGTTTGTTGTCGTGAGGGTCGACATGGCCTGATGTTTACGTCGCCCATTTTGCTCAAGTTGGTTTAAGACAATGAGCAAATCCAAAGGTTACAAAAGTATTTCAAAAGTGGCGCGGGCTGCACTAGTCATTATTGCGGCAAGATGCTTTGACAAGATCTCAACATGGTCATCCGTAACATGGACTCCGCAGCGTCACTGTACGCTCAAAATGAGTTCACAAGACAGCTCGAGGCATCTTCTTCATTGCCTATTGCCTTCCTCAGATCACTCAAATTCAGGATAGAGGAGAACGCACCTGTCTCACGAATAGATCGGCTAAGACCTCCTCCGACCCGCCCCTTCATTTCAAGCGCCGTATCAGACTTTTCCATATAACGGTGATTTTACTCACAAAACGGAATCAAATTTATACGTGCGTTGGAACTGTTCAATGTAAACACCCATTCCCTTCAGAGGAGTCAATTTTAAGCCCATGAAATGTAGGTAGACGGGACACTTACCGTGGCTGTGATTCCACGACCACCGAAAACTGTGGAGTTGTTAATATTATCTAAATGGACAATGGTTAGACCCTTACTTTGAACTGCTTCGTCGGCAATTTCTCCTCCTGCCCGACTCAGAAAATGCTTCAATCCGGCCATTGGACCGGCCAAAAACTCAGACTGTTGTGCGTAGTTCATGTTACACATTTGGTCTACGGCCCCTAAAGTTAGCCCTATCGAAAAAGCATGAAGCAGGGACGACATGCGCGTGATGGTTTCAAGCCATGACTGTCCAGCTTCAACTTTGGCAAACATGTGCGCAAACCTGTCAAGAAGTATTTAGCGCCACCAAAATTGAGAGCGTGGCGCACTTTTGACGAATGGCAGGCTGATCGATCAACCTTTTGCCAAACACTTTCCGGAGGTGAGCCCATTTGAAGCACTCTTCGACAATCAACCTCGAATAACGCGCGATCCCTGTAATCGACACCTTTTAAGCCATAAGTTCTGCATAGTCAAACGCCGTCGACGTACGACAGCATATCACCCATCGCTCGTGTACAAAATTTGAGAGAATGACCTATTCTGTGTGTCAATTTTGTATAAGGAAAGTATTTGACACACCTTCAGGCCATTGTTCTCTCCTCCTAAGCAGTATTCAACTGGTACTTTAACTCCCTGATGCAAATGCAATTAAACAATGAAGAAAGCAAGTGATGGACTACCTCGAACTTCACGAAAGCGGTACCAGCGGCTAGGGAGTATGATGTTCGGATTGGCGTTGTTTCCACTTAACCCTGTGTGAGATGCTTGAGGAGCATCAGGAGGAAAGGAGTACCTTCTTCTGTACGAGGGATGAGAATCATGGATAGTGCATCCTCTGACGTTCGGCATCCAGTCATGAACCAGTCGCTCTGACAGATCGTTCAGCAACAGTATTGAATCAAAATGGGTAGAAACAAAGCTCACAAATAATCCGTTTGTAACTGCAATATTAATGAGTCATTAGAGCACTCTTCCTTTAGAGAGGCAAGGCATACTCCATTTCTTCGAGCCTATGCCTTGGTCAGCTGTGGTACAAGGAAAGGTAAAGTATTTTGCATACCAGTGACGATATAATGTTTTCCATCCGGCGTCTTTCTCGCCCACGTCTTCATTCCTGCACAGGTGTTATGACCGCATCTGCTGACGAACGAAGAAGCAAAGCGTCGTACCGCGTACATCCGAACCTGCCATCGCCTCTGATATAGCTAGAGAGATGAATTTTTCTCCTTTCAGTATGTCTGGCAGGACCTTTGCCTTGAGCTCTGGTGTTCCAAAATTGAGCACGGGCGGCTAGCCACTTGGGGTCATTATACCGCAGAACGAAGCACAAAAAATGACTACCAATCCTATGACCATCCCTGCATTCAGGCCAGCCATGTATCCTGGCGCCCCAATGCGCACCAGCTCCTGAACAACGACCTGTTATTTAGAGGATGTCAGATCACGTCCAAGGAAAGTTGCGACTTGCCAGCTCATGGAAGTAATTAAACTCCTCCCCCTTCACGCCTCCAGGCAAAACCTTGCCATGAAGGTGTCGGCCAGGTCCCATGCGCATGGCGTGCAATTCCCACCTGCGAAAAGGGTTTACCCATTCTCATCGTCCGGTTGAAGAGAAGCTTACTCTGGGCTTCCCATCAACTTCATCAATTCAGGAGTCGGTCTTTCCGCGCTCTTTTCATGATCGAGCGCTTCTTCCTTAACATAGGTATCAAAGAAGTATCGCACCCTCTCTTGTAACCTGTAATGGGATTTGTTAAAGTACGGAGACTTGTATCCTTTCGTCAACCAGAGTGGCTCTGCGAAAGGAACGAGAGAGAGTTCCCCAGGAGACGGGAGGATATAAGTCTTCGGTTTCGCGTTCTCGTTTGAAGAAACGAGACGACCTATCCGATACCGCTTATACCGGTCTAGGATGGACGAGCGGTGGAGGCCAAAAAAGACTTCGGTGGAATCACGCCCAGCTGTACCAATAGGATAAGCAGAGAGGGAGACACAAGAAGACGCACAAACCGATGTCCTTTGCCAGCAAGACAGCCTTTCCCCCCGGATGCATGTCTGCAAACGAAGTTAGGTCCCACACGTCGCCATTGATGATAGTCCACAGCGAGTCTTCTGAGGCGTGCTTTTGTCATGATCAGCCTAAGGCCTATTCCAAGAAGCGAGTATACCTTCGCAACTTCCTCAATTGAGATCTCTTTCGTCGGCGACGCCATGGGTCACTTTGGATTCCGTTGTTTGTAGGGTCGTGCGTGAGTTGTTTATACACTAGAATCGGGGATTTTGAAGTGGCTTGAAGTTTGCTGTTGATTTATAGGCTGCTCCTGTTACTGTTACGGTAATCAATTTTCTCACTTTCATAGAATGTGTTTACGTTGCAGAGGTTGTTCGACCCTTCCCTCTGTAAATAAGCAGACCGCCACCTCAACAACCTGTTCTGGAAACTTGTCAAAACGCTAATCAAAAGCAGCAATTACCAGCAGCGCTACGAGGTATTTAGGACAGGGAAGCTACCCAACTTTAGCCGGAAGAGTAGCCGGAAGCGGAGAAGGTCAACTTCGTTCAAGGCAGCTTCTTTCATGGTAAAACTACACGAGAAGCTACTTTATGTTGCTCAGAATCATAGCATCTGCCAATTTGAGATGTTATGCCTAGTCGCTTTGCAAATGAGAACAAACGACATAACTTGAGCAGTGAGTACTGAAATGAGTGGTTGTAGTGCACAAAGGGATGATTGCTTCGTGTACTCTCCCACGCATATGAGGCCCGGTAAGCATCAGCTAAGCCAGCGTGAAGCTCTGCTTTGTCTGCTTTGCAAGCAGCTCAAGAGCTCACAGACAGGAACTGACTTCAAGGATATCAGAACACGTACCTACTTTTCTCTTTTCCCAATTTTAGTTGCTTTATCCTAGCTCTTTTTAGCTGTTTTCTGACTTCTGACTAGGCAAATAGTGAGGTCGAAGATGCTCAACCTGCGCGCTCAACTGACGGCAACACTGCGTAGTACACTGTTTAAGATGACAGGGAGAAAGAACGGGAAGAACTTTAGTCACAGAAACTTGCCAGAATTGCGTTTTACGAGTCTGCCAAATCATTGATTGCAGAATTTACTTCTCGATAAAACTTTGCACATGAAGCCAGTACACATTTCTTGCCTCCTTTCACTTGTCGCGCTTGTCTCAACATGATTTCACCATCACTCCAGAGTAAGAGGAGATTCCTCCCATTCGTGCTGGCCGACCTTGTCTCTTCTCAACTGCTTGTAAAAGCCTTCAAAAGTTTCGCGATTCAACCTCTTCTCCACCACTTTCGGCATCTTCGTGGAAAAACCAACCCGATCCGCGATGTCCTCGCAGAACTTCCAAGCTGCCTGTTCGCCCATACTCTCATCAGGACATCTCAGGAGAGGAAAGAGGAGAGAAATCGAACCTCAAATTGGTAAATGTTAAGAGACTTCTTGTCCGCTCTCGCTACGACCACATTCCCGATATTCCCCTTCCAAATTTTAGGAGCATCACCCGTCTCCTTCTCGATCGTCAGCCACCTGATTGGTTTATTCCGTAATCCTTGATCATTCTCGTCACCTACTTTGACAGCTTCCTCCCTTCTTATGACGAGAGGAAAGCCGATAGCCACAGAGAGAGGCAACGGGTCATTGTTAAAGATGGAATCTTGACTCGACACACTCATTGATTGCCAGTCCTCTCCGGCCTTGTTCCATTCAGGGAGTATTCGTTTCGAATCGCAGAAGGAACGAATACAGGTGACATTGTAGGAAGACGAGTCGGAGGCAAATGTTCGAGAGAGAAAACCCGGCGCCATGTGCCTTCAGAGTTAATCATCATCAAAAACGATGCTGCTGAGAAATAAAGTACATACTTCGAGGAATCGGAACCTGCATTACCTGTTGCAGGACTAATGGTATCGTTCGTTGAGGCAGTCGCTGTAGGAGCTGGAGCAGGAGCTGCAGGCTTGCATTCCGCTTTATGTGTGGGCCAGGCCTTTGTTTGTCAACGTTCAAACGACACCCAAAGTCATTTCTCTGTTCTGGTAGACGGATTCGAAGGATAAGCCTACAGTTTTCTGATGCTCACCAGAGCAGTCTATATCCCGCCAGATAAGAAACCGTACGTTTGTTTAGGAGAATACACACTTACAGAAGGCTGTCTTACAGCGAGAGCACCTCAACGACCCTGTGCGATCACAAGAAGGGAGGTTGCACTGTCCTGAGCCCAGACTTATTGATCAGATGGAGTTCCTTATCAGAACAAAGTCGATATACCCACCTGAGGACATATCAACTTATGCAGTTGGCGTTAGAATGATAGGACGCAGAGAAAGACGTTGGACGTTCGTTCTTCGCAGGTTCGAGAAGATCAGTGAGTCATCATCATAGTACGTCGCATTTCTTCCTTAGAAGCATCAGATGATCCAAGCTCTGTGTTTTGTGTTTGTTTGAAAAGTAGCTTGAAGATAGATCTATCAAAAGCAATAAGCATTGGAATCTCAGTTGAATTGCTGATGGTTTGTTAGTTATTTTGGTTATTGGTACAAACAGATCCTCTTCGATCCCTTCCCGTCTTCATGTGTTTAAGTTGTATATCTCACTCTTCAGGGTCCGGGGTCGGGCTACAAGGCAGGTAAATAGTCTGCGACAAAGAATTATGAGCGACGGCCGTCCTATAACGGTCAAATGGGATACAGTACCTTGATTTCAGTGTAGTGATCGAGTGCCATTGTTCCGTTTTCTCTTCCGATTCCGCTCTGCTTCACGCCGCCGAAGGGAACGTCCACTCCGACAATATTGGCTACGTTGACTCCCACTTGTCCAGTTTCAAGTGCCTGTGCCACCCTTAAAGCGCGGGAGATGTCCTACGTCTAGGTATCAGTCAATTACTAACGACTTAGAGAAAGTTTGGGACCCTCGTGTAAACCGAGCTCGAAAGGCCGTATTCAGTATTGTTCGCTCTTTTGAGAACCTCTGCTTCGGTCTTAAAGGTGTGAATGATACTGACGGGTCCAAATATTTCTTCAGAGTTGATGGTCGCGTTGTCTGACACTCCAACTGTCTCGATAGGAGGTTCTTCAGTACTTCTTCGGTGAAAGCTTAAAGAGGGACTGACGGAAGACAGTTGGTTCGATGAAGTAGCCTTTCCCTTCCTTTCTATTCCCGCCACAAGCCAATTGACCTTCTCCTCTGCCTACTTCGATATACTTCATAACCCTATCAAACTGGAGTTTGTCAACTAGAGGACCTTGTGTCGTGTTAGAATCCAAAGGATCTCCATGCTTCACTAAGGACCTGTAGTGATCCACATATAGCTTCGTGAACTCTTGAGAAACACTCTCGTGAACATAGACTCTATCGGCTCAATCTTTAGTGTCGTAAAGAAGGGATGGTCAGTAATACCTAGTATTCGCTGAGCATATTTGCCCAGAATTTCGCGCCATAGAGCCAGCGCATGCTTTGGCTGCAAGTGCAAGATCTGCATCTTTGAACACAATGGAGGGCCCTAGATAGATAGCGTGTCAATTTGCTTGTCTTGGTCATCGGAAAAAAGTCTGACCTTTTCCACCTAACTCCAACGTCACCCTTTTCATGTTTGAACGCGCGCTCATTTCTTGGATCAATCTGTTGACCATTTGGCAAGAGCAAGAAGCCAACAAAATAGAAAGCTGACCTCCCAGTGCGAGCAGATCCCGTAAAAGAAATCTTTCTAATTTTCATGTGTTCCGCGATTGCTTTACCAGCTACAGGTCCAAACCCAGAAATGATCTAAAGAAGGCATTAGTTTCTCCACCTTGCACATGATGCGAGTTCTGCAGACATTAACGACTCCTTTGGGAATACCAGCTTCGTTACATAGTCTCCCAAGTTCCAGACAAGCGAGTGGACTTTTTTCGCTGCTCTTGATCACTATTGCGCTTGGTGAGTATCGAATTCCTCCAAACTGATCGGACGCACCAATTGTGTTCCCAGCACCCAAAGCTGGACCGAGCTGAAACGACATTGAGAATTTGGGTCGATTGTCCTAGCTGGCTCCAACGCACCTTCCATACGGCCAGGAGGAGAGATACATTCCTAATGTTGGTGTCAGAAAAACACTTTCGAAACAATAGGACACTAACCAGGGGATGATAGCGGCGGTAACCCCGAACGGTTGCCGAATGGTCATTTCAACGAAGCCCTCCATCCCTTCATGGGAGGATTGCCCGAGATGGACCATTGTCAACGCTGCAAAGTGCTGCAAAGAGGCGTACACTCTCTATTCACAGCGTCAATTGTTGTTATCTTTCGTGAGGAAAAGCTCACTGTCATTTGTAGCCTAAAATATGAAATAGGAACACCCATGCTCTTGCTCTCCAGCTCTCCCAGCTTCTCAGTGTCCCTCTTCATGAGCTCTGCTAATTGCCTCAGACATCGCGCTCTTTCCATTGGCGGAGTCTAACAGCTCGATAACGGATCTGTGAAGAAATGATTTCGGTTTCTACATACCTTGCTCCAAGAAGGAAACGCAGCTTCAGCGGCGTCGACAGCTGCATTCACATCTTCGAGTTGTGCCTCCTGCACGTCTGCCAGCTTTTCTTCGGTCGCTGGGTTGAAGATGGTAAACGTTTTCCCTGATTTTGATGGGACATATTCGCCGTTAACTGTTACAAGGAGTTAATACGGTAACTGGGCATCTTACGTCCCATTAAAGGCGCACTGAAATGATTAACCTCGATCGTAGGTTTCGACATGTTGCAGCGATATTGTAAGAATTTGGCGGGCTACAATTTGATTGATTTTTATGATCTCAGAAACTGCTCAACTTGAACTTGGATAGGTATGTGGTAATCGCGCACAGGAAGAGAGAACTGGAAGAAAGAGCAAGGCGATGGCACGATGATGTTGATCACAAATGATGAAGTTATAAGGGTGGGGATTGCGGGAGCGGCACAAACGGCTGTCAGTAACCGAGCTCTAAGCTCTTTGTTTGTGAAGGTCAACATTCAACGTTTCAAGGTTCAACCACTTCGTTTGGTGCCTCTAAGGGTATAAGATCTTCAAACAAGCCTCATAGGTACTTAGATGACGAGCTCTAATAGTCGACGAAGGAAGCACAACAATCTTGACAGTGAAAGATTGAGTCGGCTCACTTTCTCGTCCTCTTGTGACTTCAAAGCCTCTTGATGACCTCCTCTTCCACCTTCTGAGTTGTCCCTTTCCCCCCTAGATCTGGAGTCAACCAGCCTTCTCTTCCACCGATACCCAAAACCTCATCAACGGCCTTTGTGATTCGAGCAGAAGGCTCGGAGAGACCTTTTCATCGAGCGCCGAAAATCCAAATGAGTAATTTGAACGATAACATATGAAGGGGCGATACGCACCAAGGTAATTCAACATGAGGGCTGCTGAACGAATTGAGGCAATGGGGTTTGCGATGGCAGGGGTTTTTGACGCGATGTCCGGTGCTGAACCGTGTACGGGTTCTCCTGCAATGCCGTCAGCAAATCTTTTCAGACTCAAAACCAAAAAAATACCCATGATAAAGTTCTCTCCCACATTGACGGATGGTACTAATCCTAACGATCCGACCAGCGCAGCTGCTCCATCGCTATACGCAGAATGAGGATGAAGGCACCTGAGTTTGGTAATGGCTTACCTGACGATGTCGCCATACAGATTAGGACAGACCAAAACGCCCAGAGTTTCAGGTTCCCGAAATAAGCTAAAAGCAGAATAAAGAAGCAGTAAGGGAGGTAAAGAAAGCATACCGATAAACGAGACTGTCGACAATCTGTTCATCGATCTCAATTCCTTTCTCCTTCCATCCTCCTTCCTCGTACACAGCCCTCACAGTTTCGCGAAACAATCCGTCGGTCACTCGAAGAACGTTGCTCTTATGGACTATCGTTACACGTTGAGGCTGGACTGCGCGGTTAGAAACACATTCCCAAGAGTTCATGGAAGCCGCACTTTCTTTCCACTGCTCTTGGAGTCAGCATACGAGATTTCAAACGCCATTTGGCCTATGCGTTTGGTGGCGAAAGTCGAGATTTGACGTTCTGCGATGGCAACAGGACCAAGGTGAGGATCCTCCTTCATGTGTTCCCTTCTTACATACTGCTCCGTTTTTCAGCATCCTGATCTCAGTCCAAAAAGCAAGAAGGCGAACAAGGCACTCCGTGTTCTCCCTGACAATGGTCATATCCACATTCCTGTCACCTCCTCTGACAGGCCTGACGTTAGCAAACAAGTCCAACTCCTTTCTTAGTCGCACTATCGGACTCTCATATCCCTGCGTCTTCACGATAGGGGAGCTGACAGCGCCAAACATGGCACAGTTAACCTCCCCACTCTTCAGGAACTGTTTTGTTTCGTCAGGGAGAGAAATGCCGGTCTTTTGGAAGTGCTCGAATCCGCAGACAAGGGGGACGAAGGAAGGCTTGGGAGTGAGCGAGAGAGCCTCGATCACGCGTTGAGCTGACTTCCAGACCACGAGTCAGTTTCTAAGGTGTATTTGGACTATTGAAAGACATACTGGAATAACAACGTGCCCAATCCCATCCCCAGGAATCATGGCAATTTTAAGGCCAGAAGAAGCGACTTTTTGACGCAACGCGGACAGTGACATTTTGTAAAGAAGAGTATCGAACCTATACGTAAGTCAGTTATAGCACGCTTTATTGGGAAGAAAAAACTCGCAAAGAAAAATGCTGAGTCGTTCAAAATTTGGCGGGTAAACCTGGCACGTGAGCGCGGAGCCGATGGAGGACTATGAGGTATTATGAAAACGATTGATTTAACGTTATCAGTTACAGGGAACTATTATCGACATTACAAAGAGGATAGCAGTAAATTACTGTTAAAGACCTATGGCTAAATGAAACAAAACACTTCGGCTTGCCAATGCACACATTTAACAGATGAAATATACAGTTCATTTAACGAAACAGTTGCGGCAGAATGCCAAAACGGCTGGTAGGTATCACAAAACGAGGATATTTACAGAAAATTGACACAGAATCGGCACATATGATTCCCTGTCACAGCGTCGTTAGTGCTGTGCGTATCGACGAAAGCGACTAGCGTACCTTCCACATGCTATCGCTCTTAGCCATAATACATCCCCTTCATATGCTGCGAAAGAGACTTCCTTCTCTTCCCATCCGATGTTGCAGAGTCTTCACTCTTCCTGGGCCTTCGAACACAAACCATCAGTTAACACCTGAAGCCACAATAACATAAATGGACATACAAGATCCCGAAGACTTTATCCTTGTTGTTCTTATAGTCGTCTGAACCCCTGATCTCGTCCATCTTCTGCTGGAACGATTTGGATGAACCTGAAGACGATTTGTCCTGCTTGCGTGGCCTATTATTCCCACATAAGGACGTGCTGAAGATAAAGCTAACAAGGGCAGACTTACACAGCGGCCTTGACTTTATCCTTAAAGGTAGACGACGTAGATGCAGGCTCCTTCTTCTTGTTAGGACTATATCCGAGACCATTGTCAGAATGCAGAAAATGGTAAAGGATGGTCTTACAGAGATGACATGACCTTGTTCTTATAAACACCCATCTTCTCCTGCCAAGTATCTTTCCTTGCTGAAGTACTCATCGCTTTGATTTCTTTCTACTGTTAATGTTGTTTAGTTTACGATTTGTTCTGGAAGTAGAAGTAGGGAAGGGAGATTGGTCCCCTCTCTTTTAAGGGCTGATAATGAGGCAACGATGACGTAACTTCGAGGCACAAATCCGGCGAAGAGGACGAGCAAATTCCAACAAAGCTTCGACGAAGATCGCGAATAGTAGATACGCCTAGGCAAGGGTGCAGGAGTAGGAAGAGGTAGGTTTGTAAGAAGGAAACATTCCTTCACGGTTCAGCAATTGTCATTAACTTACGGTAGGATCCAAGCATTTCGGTGGGCTGTAAAGGAGGCTCATGCTCGCCTCTCACATACTATGGACCTCTGATGGTGAGAGAAAGTGCATGATGAGTTATGTCATCATGAGATAATGAGGTGAATCTGCAATAATGACAGCTTCGACTTGTCATATTGATCACGTGATCCCAGTGGAAGGAGTCAATGCAGTATTGCAACTTCATTGACAGCATCAGATGCCTTCAAAAGTACAAGGTAAGTAGGCGACAAGTTCATCCGACAACTCCAAGATGGAGGGATCCATCGGTTTATGCTTGTGATTCCCAGTTCTGCATCCTTGCCCAACTAATCTCAGAGCCTGGGAACACGCACCCGCAACTGCTTCATTAATAAGTCATTAAACAGTCCCTCAGTCACCCTTCTGATTTCTCTACCCGACGACAAAAGGCAACTTCGTTGTTTTTGGATGGACTTGTTCAACTTCGTTCGTCAAACTTTAAATTTTCTTCGCCTGCTTAATTTCGAACCAAGATCTCCTCCACCTCCTGCACTTCGGCAGCTCCTGCTCCCTCATCTTCCCCATAACCCAGCTCCCACTCTTACGCACAAAATTATGACACGACCAGCTCAGTCGCGCTCGTCAAGCGCGCATTCCGTCAAGTCAAACGGTGGACGCCGTTCAGCGATGGGGATGCGCGTCGATGATGAGCGACAACTCGACTTTTGTAATGCCTTTTGGAACCCAGGGGGAGTGGAGAATCTGTTGGATAGGATGAAGGGCGGGGGGAAAGTACTGAATGAACTGGGAAAGTGGTTTGATGAACGGTAGGTCCAGTCCCACAACTTGTTATGGGCGGCTCGGTCGCATGATAATGAAGCGGGAGCTTTGTGGCACCACTCTGCTGCATAGAATATCTCTTCGATTGCTCCCAATAGCTAGTTTACCTTTTTTTTCTGCGCGTCAAGCGGTTTGTCTTAGCCTTGTTTCATGTTCACCGCCGTCCATTAGTGCTGGAGGTGCGCGACGTGTACTGTTCGCATGAGCGCGTCTTTCGCTTCCACTCTGGTGTCTTGCATACTGTTCCTCATTTCTGCTTATCATACGACTGGCTCGAAATATTTGCGAATCACCAATCGTAAATGTCTCCGCGGCAGTTTGCAGAATCTGGCATGCAAAATCACGCGCCCAGACCTTCATTGCATCATGAACATCTATGTCGGCATTTTTTTGTCCAAGGGTGTCTACCTGATTCACTTCCAACGCTGATAACATGTCACCTTCAGCGCCTCGATAGAGGAAGATTATGCCAAACGCCTACACAAACTTTCAAAAAACACTCTAGGTTCGCACGAGATCGGAACGCTCAAAAGCGCATTTGATCACGTCCGCACCGAACTTGCACACTATGCTCAATCCCATCTCGAGCTCGCAAAAATCATCAAGACCCAACTCGAAGGTGGAGTAAAGGGTTTTGCGAACCGGAGGGAAGAGGTGAAGAAGGCACCACAACAAGGAATAGAGAAGAGTTACAAGCTGAAAAGGACACAGGAAGATCTGGCTTTCAAGGTGGGTTTCAAGATTCTCGATGTTACTAAGCGCTCATGAGATCGTATGCGAAAAGGCTAGAAAGAAGTTTGAGGACGATTGTATTACGATTAATGGATTGACGGCCCAGACGAGTTTAATTCAAGGAAGGGACCTGGATAAGGTGGGAGCTAAATTGGATAAAGTCAATCAGACGGTGCAGGTCAATGGTTAGTTCGCGTTCCTGCTCAGAAGTTGGATTGACACGTTAGAACAGAGAAGGAATATTCGACCCATATCAGCGCGCTTAAAGACTCAACTTTCAAGTGGAATATGGATTGGAAGAGTTTCTGCGACGTGGGTCATCTCCTCTCGAGCAGATTAGCTGACGCTGAGGGGGATTCTGCAGTTGTGTCAGGATTTGGAGGAGGAACGAGTGGACTTCGTGAAGGTCGTCTTATGGGATTACGCGAATGCGATTTCTACCGTCTGCATAGCGGACGATGAGGTACGTTATGGCATTTCTCCCTAGGTTCAGACTGATAATGAATGGAAAAGTCTTGTGAACGTGTACGGGTTGCCCTTGAAAATTGCGATACGGCACGAGACATTCGCCACTTCGTCCGACAACACGGGACAGGAAATGCGATTGATGGTTCTTTTCCGATTACATCTCACCTTCTGCACTGACTTCTTATATCAGATCCACCACCATACATCAACTTTGCGAAAGGCGAAACAGTTCCCCTTAAGCCCACCTTCTCGCTGGCAAACTTCTCCCGCTCCTCTACGCACACAAAGGTGCAAACATCACTTACAGCAGTCCAAGACCTAGTAGCCGCCATCCGTTCCCGACCAAACACCCCCGCTCCCCCTCCCCCAGAACAACCTACCGCTCCAATACCTCCCTCTTCTCCTGCTCCCCAACCATCGAAACCAGCTCAACCATACCCCATAAACACAGCACCGGTTCCCATCCAGCCGCCACTCGAAGAAAGAAACGATATGTTCGATGACCTGCAAACACCTGTTGCGAACCCGAATCCGAGCCCGCCAGAGTTGGATAGAGGACGAAGCGATAGTGTGGTTTCTCGTGGAGCAACAATAGCGACTAAAGCGACCGTTGGCACGGGAACGCCCAACAAGGCGAATACGCCAATGGAAGCTATCCAAGCCGCTGTTGAGAGGGGCACCCCACAAGCTCAGCCTCAGCCTCAGATTCCGAAGGTTATACCTGCAGCTGCACCTCCGATGGGGAATCATAGGAGCCAGGAAAGTGTCGCCTCTGTTATCTCCGTTGCAAGTAACGCCAGTCGACCGGACCGTGCAGCTTCTCCCACGCCTTCGATTGTCAGCATGACCAGTGGAGTTGGAAGGTCGGGAAGCAAGAGGTATACTGTCGCGAGAGCTTCGGCGAGCGATATCAGACAAGCAGTAGGTGCTGCTACAGCCGGAAAATTGGAAGAGAAACCAGAAGAGGATGCTTTGGAGCAAGCACTGAAGAAATTGAAGGATGAAGCAGGAGTGAAACCACCACCCGGCGCCGTCGCACTCCCAGGAATGGCGGTCAGGACTTACAAGGGACCAGGAGGCGCAAAGACGAATGGAGTCGAGAGAGCCTCGTCGCCTTCGAAGCAACCTCAAATGGCGGGTCAACATGGGCATCCACACGCTTCCACATCCTCCTTCTCTGGTCCGTCGCCTACCCCTCCTCTGATTCCGAACCAGAACGGAAACGGAAACTACCAATCGTCCCCCGCTCCCGCCGTTCCTTATCAAGCCCATCCATCGCAGCAGCCTCAACCTCCGCGTGCTCCATCTCCCATCGGCATCTCACTTGACGCCCACGGCCAAGTGAGAACAGACTCATATCCTACCTTGTCGCAACAACCACAACTCTCTCAACCCCCGCCGCAATCCTATCCCTTCCGTCCTCAGAGCCAAGCCAACTACCTCCCTCAAATGCCTAGCTATCCTCAGTTCCCGAACCCCTCAACACCAACCAATGGCTACACTTCGTCGAACATGTACAATCAACAGCCTCAGTACGGACAACCCCAGCATTATGGTCAGCCAACGTATCAGCAACCGCAGTATCAGCCATACGCAATGCAGCAACAGCAGGCGCCAAGTCCAACACCAGCTCCTCAACGCCATCCGCCTACAGGGAATTATACTGATGATGGACGTCCAATTATGTTCTATGTGAAAGCATCTTACGACTTTACGGGAGAAGAATCAACGGACTTGAAATTTTCGACTGGGGACATATTGGCGGTTGTGAAGACATTAGAGGATGGTTGGTGGGAAGGTATGACTTTGATTTCTACTCCCTCATCATCTGCTGAATGAATGCTTGCAGGTCAAAAGGTTGGAGTAGAAGGAACTGGAATGTTTCCATCCAATTTCGTCGCTCTCCTGGAGTAAAGTTTACCATATCCTTCGTTTACGATACCCGTACCCATGGATAGCTCGTTCACGTTTATGTTCCCTTGTCCTTGCTTCGTGAGTTCATGCTGACTTCTTGTATGCTTTACTTTTACCTAAACTTCATGCGTGTGCATTGCCTGTTACTGACTACCTTACAATGACAAATAATGCTTTGTTTTCTGGTGTGTGAGCTATCCGAGTGTCTATCCTCCAGTTACAAAGTTGGGAACTTCAACGATTCCCACATTCAACCTTAAGAATCGTCACCCCACTCTTCCCCCATCCCCAATCCCACATTTGATCAATTCTATCCATATCGACATGCACGCTTCTCAGCCCCAAACCATCCATTCCATCCTTCCACCCTTCCCCCTGTATCCGTGGCGGCCAAGCATCAACCTGCGCTAAGACGTATTCTGGAGCGACCAAGAGCGTCTGTTGCCCTTGCTGTCCATCTTGAGGCTGTGATAGAGGACAAAGAGTGGCGAATAGCTCTGTCTGTCCAGCACCAGCGAGGTCGGTCACACGGATGGAAGAGCGATCGTTCGAAAGGGAAGAGGGAGGGAGAGTAGGGATCAGGAGGTGGCGTGGGGGCATAAATGTTTTCCAGAACACAACGTGAGTCCTTACCCCACTCACTCCCGAGCCATCGTGTCCCTGTCCCAGTGCTCGCGCTCGCAAGTGGTCGTTGATTCTGAACATGGCTGGTAATAAACCTCCTTGATGTGTGATCCCGAAGAGCGCGAGGACGGCCGCGAAGTGGAGGACGTGAACCACCTTCCCATAGTGTCATTTCACATAGATCAAAATGAAGACATTTGAGAGAACGAACCCAGTAAGCTGTTTTGGCGCGTCCTCGATAAGACCTCAACTCGTCCCCTACCCATAATGCACCAGGAACGAGGAGCGGGATCAGGAAGCGAGGTTCCTGGTGTTTGCCATATGAAAGCAACAACGTTCCACAAACAACGCTCCAGTGATACACTAGGTCCTCCAACGGTCACTTTTGCGCCGCTATCAATGGAAGACTTACCGCGAGTCATCCCTTCCCCTCCCCATGCAAAGATCAACATTTTGACAAGCATCACGGTCCACAGGACGCCAAAGAGGATGTGTCCGTTCACTAGAGCGTGTAACCAGCGCGGATGGAGGCCGTGTAGAGCTAAATTTGCTTCGTCCATATTATATTTGAGCAAGTTGAAAGGAGCAATGATCGCGAATGGGTTTGGACGCAATGTGCCAGTGAAGTAGTAGGTGTCTATAACGGAGAATGTGGCCGCAAAGAGGAGGTAGCTGAAGATGGCAGGGGTGATGAGTCGGAGGACATGCTTGGGACTGTAACCAGGAGAGACGTCGAGGATTCGGAATGCGATGGGAGCGTAAAAGGCGACAAAGGTCACCCTCGTCCATATGCCAAGCGCGACGACGGCTCCGAGGATGAAGAAGAGGGTGTTCCTCTTGCGCTTGGAACAAGGGAAGCCCATACATTTGACGAGGAGAAAGGAGGCGGCAAGGAGAACGGTTTCGAGGGTGTTGGAGAAAGAGCGGAGGAGGAAGGTGTAGGGGAGAGGGGACAGGAGGTAGAGCATCTTTTGGGTGCGTGAGGATGATAGCGAGAAAAATAGCGCATCTTTGCGGTTTTGAGTCAGTTGTGAGCTGTTTGGGATGGAGGACTGACCGAGGAGGAGTGAGAGGAGAAAGTAGAATAGCCGTTGGGCGAGGAATAAGGTGCGCGCTGAGGGTGCTGTAATTCCATCATCATCAATTTATTTATCTTGCAACAAAGGAGCTAATGCCTAGTAAACGAGATGGGGAGCTTAAGACGCACCTTCATCCCAGATCCTCAGCAGCGCAAATGCCCACCCTGTAGTCAAAGCGACGGGGACAACGCTTCTAACCGGTCTGTCATCCGTCCATTCCCACGTCCTGACAAGTTGCGCAGCATGCTCTCCTGGGGTATTCAACACAGTTAGGGAAGTAGAGCTGGCAATGGAGACTCACCATAGTTGAAGATGTGGGCTGAGGATATTTCTGCAGACTGGAAATATTCGTCGGGGTGGATGTAGGCGGAGGAGAAAGGGGCAAAGGCGAAGACGGCGCGGAGGATTAGCAGGGGGAGATAGACTCGACGCGGGATTGGTTTTGGCATTTGTTGTGTAATAGGATCACGTGATAACTCGGGAAGTAATTGTGTGGGCGGTTTCTTTTGTGGAATGAGAAAAGGAGAGATAAGGACAGAAGGACAGGTTTATAGAAGTTAGGCCAGTTAGCGAGGTCACCGCTTGAGGTAGAGGGATTGCGGCGTGACCACAGTTGAAAGTCCTATGTAATAGCCGATAATAGCCTTCCTCCATGATACAGTTGGTTGGTCAAAAATACTATTGCAATGCGAGAGTGCCTATTACACTCAGTTACTATCATTATGCTTGCGATTGCGTCTGCGACTGATGCCATTCTCCATCCAAAATGCCCTATGTCATCCACCACCGTCATTGAACACCAGCGGCAAAGGGATTAGGAATACATACCATATAAACGTTATCCCACCACTTTCCTTCGCTCCACACAGCCTCTCTCCTCCTTCCCTCTTCCACAAATCCACTTGATTGCACGTCAGCCACCAATACAGTGTAAGGGAAGGGATTGAATAGGACGCACCACTTCTTGTAGATATGAATAGCGGCATCGTTCCATCCCGCCGTCTCGAGGATGACTTTTCTCTTGCATCCCTTCACGCACGCAAAAACGAGTTAAATTTCAAGAGATGAGGAAAGCAGGTGAGACGGCGCACGACGATGAAGGCCCACTCGAGAGTCCAACGGGTCATCTCCTGCGCATACCCCTTCCCGGTCTGGGAGGGAAAGACGATGATTCCGTACTCGACCGTTCGTGCATCCGGTGGGTGTTGGTCGTGCAACTCTACGCTTCCCACTGGCGTCTCGCCGTCGAAGGCAATCAAACTGCCGCCAATGGATTAGATACTAATTGCTTCGGAGGGATAGAAGGACGAACTAGAGAAGACATTTCTTGTACACGTTCTCAATGGCTTTTTCCATCGATTCCTTCGACCTAGGCTTCGACAGCCACTTTCTATCCGCATGCTGTCAACCACCATTATTTCACTCGTCAGATTGACCGCTGTTGGCGGGGAGGGAAGCGTACCTGAAATCCGGAGAAAACGGCATCGAACATGCTCGGCTCGTAAGCCTTATAGATCAAGCGCTCAGACTTGTGAAAGTAGGCAGGGGTGGCCATCGTAAATGCTTATGAGAACGCCTGAGATGAGGACGCGCCGCTTTAAGCACCCCGATCACGAGTCACTGTTCACGGCAGGCGACTCGAGCTTCCTGTCCTGCAGCACCATCCTTGCCTGGTCGTGTATGTGAACTGAAATAACCATAGTTATGCCGCAGCTGAGACATGCTGAGATGAAATGGACACAGATATGGATTGAGCGCCTCGTACTCCACTGTCCTCTAACCTGCAGCCGTTACCCGTAACTCCAACTTCTACTTGATCCACCTCTCGTCTTGAGTTAGACAACAGGGAACCCTTAAAGGATAGCGTGGAGTACTAGCGAAAGAGTGTATACCGTGCGTTCTTCCTTTGTGGGTGGGAGCTATCCGTTGGAGGATGCAGTATTGCTTCAAGTCCTCCCGATTATGAATTACTTCTTTCCACAAACAAAACAGCTTGAATGATGGAGGATAGGGTGGCGGGTTCTTACGAAAAAGAGCGAAGTCCTCTTGCTCGTACACTTGTTACCGTATTTGCCCTGTCTGCTCTGAACCGCTCCTTCCACTTCCGCAAAACAGCTCGATCTCATGAAGTCTTGTTCTTGTCGACATGGAGCCCCGATATTCTTGTCAATTCGACGTCTTCAGGAGACTGTGCAGCTAGTCTGCAGAAAAGACGTTTGAAGCAGTAGGAAAGAGAAGCACCCTGAGAATGAACCGATTTGTCGAAGGTGATTTTGTTTCAGGTGCGAAATGTTGATGGACGATGACCCCGAACAAGCTCAATTTCTGCAGAATAGATCATAGCCTTTGGTCATTCTTTTGTCCTGTCTTTTATTTGACTTGCCTTATTTTGATTTATCATAACGTTCATACTGCTTTATCTCAAATGTTATTTATTTCAGCGCATCATGTGTTGTGCGTTGTAGCCCCTATGGAGTACCCGACACAAGGCTTTTCTAATTTAATTCAGCGTGATGTTGGTTGCCTCTGTGCCTCCGGCACCGCAGGAGTTGTGTCGTTGACGTAGCAAGCAAAACGAATATAAAGTCTGCTCGAAGATTATTTTCAAAGAGATCTTGCAGAAATGTACGCGCAGGCATTCTGGAATGGTGTTGCTGACACTGACACATATAGGTCGCGTTCGAATCTTCTTGCTTTTTCATCTCAAAATCACAACATGGCACTTCCCTTCTCCCCCCTCACAACTGCTCCCCCGTTCATAGAACCTTCCGATTCGTCGTCAACCCCAGAAAGCTTCAGCTCGTTACCCCCAGTGCTCGAGCACTCCTCCCCCTCCGTCCATATCTCCTTTGCTCTCCCATCCTCAACAGCGGAGGTTGCAGCGACCGATACACAAAAAGAATGGAACGGCACGCTTTACCTCACCCATGCCGCCTTCTCCTTGTTTGAACCAGAGAAGGCAGAAGGGTTCTCGCTTCCATGGAGCGCCATAACGTTGCATGCTATGGACAAATCCTCGGTATATTGCCAACTTTCACAATCGACGCCAGATTCAGACATGCAGGATGAAGAGGGAGAGGAAGATATGGAGTTTGCTGAGATGTGGATCCGGCTTCGAGCGGAGGAGAGTGAAGAGGAGAAGGAGAAGGAGTTGCAGCGGATATTCGACGCTTTATCGGCTTGTGCTAGCAAACAACCTGCTGATGGAAGGAGGGCAGAGGAGATGTTTGGTGGTTTTGGAGAGGGCGGATGGATTACAGGTGATAACGCAGTGGTGGATGTGGACGGAGCGGAAGATCCTTTCGAGGATGCAGAGGAAGGAGGGGGAGGGGGAAGGGAGGAAAGAAGGTATAAACCTTACTAATTAGCGGATGTTGGTGTGGGTTGGTGTTTCGTCTTTATCAGTGGCGAGGTATGCAGCGGACAAAAGAGAGTTGAAAGGAAGAATATGTATATGTGTGTGCGCTCCATTTCCGCTTCCTCTTAGCTGACTGAACCGTAGGTGAATAGGCGTGTCTTAACGTAAAACACAAGATGATCTAGTTAAAAAAATGCGCACAATCCCCAAGAAAAGTTGACACAGTAAATGAAAGGAATGTCAGCTTCAACACTTCAAACTGATAATAGATTCCGCAAAAATCTGTAGGCCATTGCCCGGTTTGTTCGATTCCTTCTCTCAAAAGGTTACGGGATCAGGAGTCTAGTTTGCCCATTCACCCAACATCACGCCGTTTGCAGAATTCTCAAGCTATCAGGGAAGCGGGATGAGTAAGGTGTTCTTGGAAGGTGTCCCGTTGTTGCCGTGTGAACTCACAGTGCAAGTATATAAAGGGGATTGTCCTCGGTTTCTCTCTCTAAATTTCTGTTACTAGCTTCCTTCAGTATTCAGTGCTCAGTATATTTAGTATCGATAGTAGTGCCAACCTCACGATGTTCTCCCGACACCACCTCCTTATCCTTTCCCTCGTCGCATCCAGCATCGAAGCGTTTGCGAGCAATCAGTGGACCTATTCCCGCAGATTCCAAGAGAATACCGATACCTCTGCTCAGCTTGTGTTTTCCCATCCTTCCTCTCATGATCATTCACACACCCTGATCCCATTCTCTCCCTGCGTCGGCGCGGACATTCTCGGACGCGTCCACCATGTCTCTGTTTCTCCCTGTCGTCGAGTCGCTGAACGAGGACTCGAGAACATGGCTCTCGAGGATCCCTGCGTCTTTCTCGCTGGCGAGACGTACAATATTCGTGTTTCTTTTACGACCAAAAGGAGGCTGAAGAAAAGGGATGGACCGAAGAGAGGATGGGGCAATCCGCGATTCAGCCTCGTTGCGAGAGACGATACGAAGTTTCCACCTGTTCATTATCCCTACCCTGGCCAGTCATTTGATGCTTGTAACTACATCGATTGCCCTCTGGAAAAGGAGGAGACAGCAACTCTCAGTTATGAATTCAGAACTTTGCAGCCTGTAAGTCGTCATTCAGATTGGAGTAGAGAAAAGACTCGCTGACAACATTAACATTGTTTTATGAGCTAGGCGTTCAACCACCTCTCCCTTAATGTAACTGATGGATTAGATGGACCTTCGGTTCTCTGCTTTGGGATGGACGCGATATTTGCCAAGTAGTCTCAGCAGGAGAAGTAGATAGATTAAGGGGTGTAAATGAATTTAGCATTCGCATACCAGTCCAGCATTGGGTTACTTCCGTCCCTACACTCTGTTCTCTCCACGTCTCCCCAACGCTCTAAGAACTTGCCGTGACTGAGAATCTCCAGTCTCTCCCCTTCCTTCCATGAGATGCCAAGGACAGCGTGGAGCTCTTGCAGCTGAGTGAAGTCGACAGGGAAGAATATGTCAAAGAAGCCTTGTTGGACAAGGTACGTCGAACAATTTACGGTCTACCACACAGTCCCAGAGGTCAGTGCCGGTCACCTAAAAGAGACGGAGGAAGAAGACGCACATCTCCCTCGAACCGAGTCTGCACTCTTGGTCCCAACACTCCTTGAATAGATCCAGGCAGTTCTCCCTTAGCAAAATCAGCCAGCAAGAGCCTATGGTTAGGGAAGTAGTCCCTCAGAATTTCCAAGAACCGATACATGCCAGTCGGAATGAATTCCGGCTGGCTCATGTTTGCTGCGAATGGAACATGCTGATATAGCCGTTGAACGAAAGGAGGAAGGTTGATGGGGTACGGACGGTGGGAGCGGGAAGAGAGAAGGGATGAAGACGCTACAGTGGCCATATAGCGTTTGATTAGCGGTTCTGTGATCCGCGAATAAGTGGCGAGGAATTGATGTGCAGGGGTGATGGAGATGTTGCATTGCATTGGAGTGCCGGAGGGGATCGCGTAGCGTATCTCATCATGCGGGAAGTTATCCTATGCCATCTCCGTCAATCCAGCGCAGAAGCACTGGTTGTCAAAACGCACCAACACTTCGAATCCAAGAAAGAAGCACTCTTCTTCCACCCTCGTGTCCCACTCCAAAACGCTCTTTTGCACAACATCCACCCTTTTCTCTACCTCTTTTGCCTTCCCTCTAGTGGGCGGTCGATCATTGAGTCCCATCCTCTCTATACGAGCCCTCTGCAAGCCAGCCAAATTGTCGCTAATCTCGATCGTCCGGTACTTGACCGTCCTAAATATCTCAGGTTCCTTCTCCCTCAGGTACGCGAGGAAGTCGACGGCGAAGGAGCCGTTTCCGGCTCCCATCTCGTAGACGACGAGAGGCTTATTTGGGAATGAAGACTTGTATTTGTCGACTATGAACCTGGCGATAGCCTGGGCATAATGCGGCTACTGCTCTTCGTTCACTCCTTCTGTTGCAAGGAGTAAAAAGGAAATGGACGAACCTTGAATATTTCGACAGGAGTGTGCCACACCTGTCGTCCCATCCCTTTGCCCGCTTCGAGCTCATAAGCACCAAACCTCTTCGCGACCGCCTTTTCAAACTCCCTCTCTCCCCGTACACGTCCATAATCGAAACCGCCCCAATCATCTCCCGGGTCAAAGATTGAGACTTGCTTCTCGAAGTATCCATAGGAGGGGTTGTACAGAGAATCGTGAATAAAATCTCGTGAAATCATGGACACAGAGGTTGGCGGGGAGGTGTAATTCATCAACTCTTTCTGAGTGATGTAAGGATATCGTGTCACTTCTGGCAAGTCATCAGGAGTCACGTCGAAGGGCGAGTAGTCTCGCCAATAGATTTCAGAGGAAGGGGTAACGCGACGAGTAGACTGTTTGGTGGAGGAATGGCGAATGGACAGGTGGTGAATGCAGCTGGTGGAAGGATGCAGGTGTCGAACTGTCTTGCTGGCCGTTGTTCGCATCATTTTGGTAGACCCTAGAGCATTCCAAGTCAGTGAGCTCTTCTACTCTGGCCTCCCCTCGCAGAAGGAAGTTTGTGCGATTCAACCTCGTTTTCTGGTCTCCCAAAAAGCAGAGAAGACGTTCAAAGAATCTCCTATTGCCTTCACGACGATTGAAAGGCGTAAATCCTTTCATTCTTGTTGTATGAAAAGTTGTATGCAAGGTAGAGACGCGTTCCCATTCTCCCTTGAAACAAGGCTCCACTCACCTTTTGAGATAATTCACCAGTTCTAAGGCATTCACAAGCTCAATAATGAGCAGAATGCTGCTTTTGAAAGGCAGACAAGTCTTTATCGTCGTTGGTGTCGGAACCGAAGACGCGTTTAGGTTGGTGTTTCAGGAAGAACCAACGCATGGGATATCTCAGTCGACTATAAAAGGGCAGGTCCTTGGTTCCTACTTCCTCCTCCTCCCGTGCTCAGTGCGACCCTCCTGCGGTTCACGTTAGACTCTCGCTTAGATTTCTTCACGCCACGCTCTTTGGGGACATCAGGAAATATGCTCTTCAAGAATTTTCTCGCTTTCGCTGCCCTCAGCTCGGCAGTTTGCAGCGCCAGCGCTGGCCACTCTAGCTTCAGCAAGAACTCGAGACGTGGACTGGTCCACAGGAGACAGAACACTTTGGAGAACGCTACTATCGCCGATTGGCTCAGCGCCAACGTCACGGAAGCCACGACTGGAGGATTCCAATTCACCTCTGTGCGTCGTCTTATCCTGCCAATTTCTCTTCTGCAATCTAAGACGTTTTTCATATGTTTATCTGTCTTATCTTTCATCCGAATTTTCGTATTCATTTCTGACTATTTTGATCAAACAGCCCGCTCCTATCGTCGAGGACCCTAAGAACTCGACCACTACCCCTTCGAACCCCAAATCGTCCAAGGGACCCAAGAAGCCGAAGAAAAAGAACCCCAAGACGTCCAGCTTGAACTCCACCGTCACCGATTCTGCTTCTACCTCTGCGACGACGACGAAGAGCGTTTGCCCAACGAAAACCTCCAAGTCTAAACCCACCGGGCTTGCCATCTCCCTCGCCCTCTCCTCCTCTGCCCCCGAAGCCACGAAGACGAAGACGAGCTCCGCTACAGCTAATGCCACGACCTCATCGGAGTCTGAAGCTCCAACGGCGACCTCATCCTCTGGAAAGCTGTCGAAGGACTATTTCTTCGGCGTTAACTCTTACTACCTTTACTCCATTGAGCAGTCCGACCGTATCCAGATCTTGGATGAACTCAAAGACCTTGGTGCCACCACCCTCCGCATTTTCATCACCTCGATCTATGCCGGAAACAAGGGATCGAACAATCAAGCCGCCAACGACGTCGAGCACAACGGTGTTGGCAAATACGACGACCACATTCTTGTGATGGTTGATAAGCTCATGGTCGAGGCGTCTGCTAGGGGAATAAAGCTCATTATTGCCCTCGGCGATCGGTTCGTGTTTGACTTTTGTTCCTCCAGCAAATCAATTGAGACGGGATGATACAGCTATGCTCTGGGATTCTGGTCGACTGATTCGTACGCAACCAAGTACGGTATCGTCTCTCCTGGATCTTCTGGAGACCAGAGGGTGGCGGACGCGAGCCCTTTCTACACGTCGAAGAGTGCCATCAACAGCTACGACGCGCGCATCGAACACATCCTTTCTCACCAGAACGAGCTGATGGGCAACAAGCCCTGGTCTGAGCTCTCAGAGGCTATCTTCGCTTTCGAACCCCAGAACGAGCCCATGGGACACATGGACCAAGTCAGCACAGACTGGGTTTGCGATAGGGCGAAGACGATCAAGAAGTTGTCCAACATCCCTGTTACCACCGGGGGCGGAATTACCACCCAGCTTTCGCTTGGGGATTGGGCTTTCAACTGCGATGCGTTCGATATCGTCAGTGTGCACGACTATGGAACTGATGTTGATAGCACCGTTTCTGCTCTCAAGGCTGGACAACAGAGGGCCTTCAAGGCCGGCAAGATCTTGCTCTTTGAGGAGTGGGGTGCGATGGGAGGCAACAAGGCAGGAACGATTGAGTCTTTCGCCACAAAACTCAAGGCGAACGACATCCCGTTCATGTATTGGGAGGTCACTAAACCCGGAAAGGGAGCTGCTGACTTTGAGGTGCGTTTATTTACCCGCCTATAATAACCAACACTGACATGGTATTGTTTTCAGGTTTGGACAAGCGAGGATTCGTGGTGGAAGCTCAAGGAAGGTGCTGCTGACAAGAAGTCGAAGCGACGGATGGAACGACGATCTGTCCGCCACCGTCCTTCCAGGGCCGCCCACTGAATTCGGTCTCCTCTCGAGCCACATAAACTGAATCACATACCCTCTTTCATACATCCACTCGTTGGACGACTTTACCATTCTTTTCCTTCGACTCGTTGATTTGTCAACCCCAATTCTCTTTTCTTTCTTTCGATCGATTCGAATCGAATACCAAAGGCTAGGGACCTTCGCTGCGATTGTAGGATGCCAGACAAATCACTTCAAATCGACTTTTGATCACATTCACGAATACGAAACCACGATCCTCTTTCCAACTTTTTTCCTTCGTTCGACCATGCAAGAGAACCAATCAAATTGTCTCAGACGCCAAAGGAGCATTACTGTTGTTGTTTTCCACCATTATTTTATCTTTCGCAATCAGTTGGCAGACTAGACAATGGGATGGCGCAGGATGAGCGGGATGGGAAGCAGGAAGGAGTTGGACTGGAATTTTGGAGGTCGTTGGTCTGACGTGCTGTGCTGGCAGGAGATGCTGGTGCTGATCAGTCGCAGATTACTTATTGGGATAAGGATGTTGCGTCGACTCGCCTTTTGCTTTGCAATGCATGCAGACAGTTTTGTGCGAGCACACACTCGCACCCCCTTTCTTAAATTTCCGTCCCCAGTCGTTTGTGGATATACTCGTTCATGGCCTGAAACACCTCTCACCATTCCGACATGGAGGAATAATGTAATGTTTTTAGGTTCCGAGACAAAGGTACGAGTATGTACTTGAGTTCGATATCGAAATTGTAAAGCGACCAAGCAGACCAAGGCGAAAATGTCGTACTCAGCCGTGCCTCGCGAGGATCCCATAGACACGCTTGGAGATGAGGATGAACAGGAAGAGGGCTCTCCTCTCTTGGGGAAGAGTACTGGCAGCTTGAAGGAGATAGGGACAGCGGGTTTCACGAGCTCGATAGCAAACTTGTGTAATACCATCCTTGGTCCGTTTTCTTTCTGTCTAGTAGAATTCCAGTTGTAACGATTGGGATGAGAAGGCACGGGAATGCTTGCTATGTAAGGGTGCTCGTTGGAAGTTCAGAATATCTCCTCTCACAAAGTGCTTCCTTTGCAGGCCACATGCAATTGCGTCCGTAGGCATCATTCCTGGAGCTCTCACTGTAGTCTTTTCCGGCTTCACAGCAAGTCTGGGACTTTACCTTCTGGCTCGCTCAGCCCAAACAACGAAGAGCCGACACACCTCCTTTTCCCTCCTCTCCAAACTCACCTTCCCCTCCCTTGGCGTCTTCTTCGATATTGCTATCGCACTCAAATGTTTCGGAGTGTCAATTTCATACCTAATCATTATTGGAGGACTGTGAGTGTTCCATTTCCTTTGCATATCTTAGCTGGTTGTGCTAAAACAAAGGGCAATGTCGTTGGACTTTGCCAGGATGCCTCAGGTCGTTCTCAGTTTCACTCCTTCTGGTTCAAAGCCGCCTATCGAACTCCTTGACAGGAGACTATGGATTGTATTGGCAATGCTCATTCTCGTTCCACTGGCATTCCTGTAAGCACCATATTTCAACTCTCTGACGGCCCGATTGACCTACATTTCCACCAGACGAAAACTGGACTCTCTTCGGCATACCTCATACATTGCACTTATCGCCGTGCTAGATCTGGTACATTGTTTGCACTCTAATCTTTGACTCTGCTAATAAGAGTTAGATCATCGTCGTGGTTCTCAAATACCTGAAACCCACTGGAATACCACCGCCACAAGGTATTGAACTCGTTCGCCTCACGCCGGACTTCTTCCGCTCATTACCAGTCTACGTCTTCGCTTACACGTGCAGTCAGAACATCTTTAGCGTCCATAATGAGCTGTTTGACGTGAGCCTCCTTTCTTTCGTGATACCAAAGAACAGTTGCTGAACTGGCTGCTTTGTGGAGTAGAACACTCAAAGACGAATGAACATTGTCATTGGCACCAGTTTGGGATCCGCAACAATAATCTACCTCCTCATCGGCATCTTGGGATACCTTACCTTCGGCGCTGATATAGGAAGTAACATCATGGAGATGTACCCGTCCTCTCCCTTCGTCTCCATCTGTCGCGTCGCCATCGTCATTCTCGTTCTCTTCTCCTATCCTCTCCAGGTCCATCCGTGCCGTGGAGCGTTGGACAAGGCAGTAGGGTTCTTCACCAAGAAGGATCCATCAAACGAAATGGCCACACCCGAATTCGTTGGGCTCACCAGTTTCATTCTCGTGGGAACGTTCATGATCGCAATCGTGGTCGAAAGGCTCGACCTGGTACTGGGATTCGTCGGCGCAACCGGGAGCACGACTATCAGCTTCATTTTACCTAGTGCGTTCATAATTTCTCCACCTTACGAAATGTTCTTCTTCGTATTCCTTGAAATTGAACAGGTTGTCCGGGGAGACGGTCGTCCCATGTCCAACCCTGAGACGCTTCTCCCCATTTTAATGGGCCATTTTCCTATCTACGCTTCTTTTATGACAACAACATCACCACTCGTCATAATTTGATTTCCCCCGCAGTTTGATTGGACCTTAGTCCTCCTCGCTTGACTGGCCATGAGATCTCGTCATGAGAGAGGGGCAAGGGCGGAAGACAGCTCCTTCCTGATGGCTTCTACATCTTGAATTTTGAATAGTCGAAGCCGAACGCTTGTTCACTCGTTGTGTACAGGCGCCTTTTTCATCTCTCTCTTTCGACATTCCGATAAGAAATCGGACAGGGTTCTGGTGCTGGCTGCAGCAGTATTATTTGTTTATGGTGAGCATTGTTCCATGCATGTTCGCGTTCTTCTGTGACGATTCTTGCAGGTTGGACGGTGATGTTCCTTGCTCTCAGCCAACTAGCGACTTCGTCTACACATTAGGTGAGCTGGTTGTCGCTCAAACACGCCTAACAAGACTGAACTGCCGTCAAAGATGTGGTGTGAATTAGAAACGTGGACGGAGGTCTGGAAATGTATGTTATGCTTTTAGAGGGATAAACACGGACGTGACTGTCCTCAAATTCCTTTCATCGCATCGGTTGTTATTTCAGCTGCGCGTCTACCTTCGCTTCTCAATCGCGAGCGAAACTAAGGTGTCCCGAATCATGGGTAATAGAGGAGCTGATCCTCTTCGGAGTGCACAACTCCTTACCCTCTACCTTCGATCACTCCTCAGTTTCCCTTGCAAACACAAACAGAGGTGCAGCTTGTATGTAAACAGTCAGGCAGCACAAAAAGTTGCACGGCATTTTGCTCTTTCCCGTCGCCCGGCAGTTCGCCATTGTCTGAATCCGAAATTGGACCACCGAGGACGATCGCAATCCTTATCGCCCCATCTTCGCCCTAAAATCTTCCACGAGCCTCCGCACGTTGCCACGGCTTTGGTCTGCTTGCTCCTATGAATAAAAAGGGAGGTTGTACCCGACGAGCAAGCCTTCATGTACTCAAGGCGTTCGATCCATTCATTTCACACAAGGACTTCGAACAATTCGAGCGGCATCGACACCGACCATTCAGAAGTTTCACTCAATCCAGGCGGACCTCGCTGTGCTGTGGACTGGCATGAATGAATGTCTATTTCGCTTTTAAAGGAACCACTGTCATTTCTCAAGACTCCCCAGACACCATAAATTGAGTGCACATCTTGAAAGATGAGCGTTTACTTCAACTCGGACGGAACGTTGAAAGTAGAACTGGTGGTTGGTGAGTTTAGCGGCCTTCGGATTAATGCCTTGAGCTAATATGTTGCTTGAAGGGCCTGTTTTGGTGGGATGCAGTGAGTCTCGTATGACACAAAAGGTTGCAACGAAGGCGTGACTTCTGGGGACAGTGCTTGGGTCATTTCTGGCAGGAACGGTTCTGGTGCAGGCCGCCACCTTTTTCAATCGTTTCCCAAAAGTGGGCACTCGCTGTCTCGCTGGTCTCGCGCTAAGACCCTCACAGGAACGATGGCTGCTGACTGTCTTAGTGGCTTGCCTCTCGGTGCTGTCCTTGGCCAATTGGATTGCTGATATTCCCCTCGTGAGCCTGTGCTGCCACACCGTTGAAGGGATGGCTTACGAGGCTGCCACAGCTGTGGCACTACACACTCGACTTTCGTGATCCTCATCAAAGTTTCGGACTGTTGCAGCCTCCTCTACAGCAGCGTTTTCAATATATTTCCCCAACCTTTGCCGCCGTGGGTTTTCAAAGCTTAACTTCCTTGATGCTCTAACATCACACATAGTTCCTGAGCCATGTCTACTTTTTCGACCGGTATGACATATAGACTGACAACAATATAACCCTGTTGACTATTTGCTCTAGTTGCTGGCGATTTCTTGGCCGACGAATCATACCAGGAATTATTATGGGCGTGTTTTGCCTTTTGGCACTAGCGTTTGGCCTAGCCAGCTTCGCTACTGTAGGGACAAACAATGATCTTGCCAACCAAAGCAAACATGACAGAGAACTTGGTACTTTGCTAACTCAACTGTGGCTCTGGTGAGTTCTGGTTTCTTCGCTGCATATACTTCATTCTAACCACCGCATCAGGTTCACAGCATCCGCTGATCTCTTGATCGCGTCAATTCTCGTATGGTCGGTTTTGCACTTCTTCGATGGTGGATGGGACTGACATGAACTTCCACAGGAGTTTGGCGTCACAAAGAACTGGTGTTTACGAGAAAACAGATCGTATACTTGTGAAAGGTCGGAATATTTCACTCGCGCTCTGTCCTTCACTCAACAATTCATTGGGTAGTCATTCGAGTCGTCCTCACCACATCTCTCTTTACGACCATTCTAACGATTACCGATTCCATTCTTCTCGTTGCCTCCGACCTTTTCATATACCACATCAGCTTTTTCCTTCTCCTCCCTCACGCTTATGCGATAAGCGTAGTCTACACGCTGAATGCACGAATGAAGATCAAGTTCGAGCTGGGATCATCAGGCTCTGTGACTACTGGGCAGATTCGAACCCAACCATCATCCAAGGCAGAACTTCCTTTCCCCTTACGACGATTGCAAGGCTCAGCAGGCTCGAACTCACACAAAGCTGATCGCAATAAAACGTGGCAGACAACAGAGGAAATTCATGTCACTGTCAACAGGATGGCGGATGAGGAGGAGGAAGGGTTTGGGAAGGTTGGTGTCTGCTCTCTCTTCGGTGCTGTTTACTTAATTGATTCATCCAGCCTGCCTGAACTTCAGGTTTGACCAGGCGATTAGAAGATGATATCCATGACACGTTGTACATATCCACAGAGCATCAGGTATATCTTACTTATCACAGCAACCTTCCGTGTTCTCGTTTTGTTATTATATGGGTTATTTTTCTGCGACTCCTCTACTCTCTGTCGTTTGTCATTGCTTCAAAATTTCAATGATCATTACTATCACAACCGACGACAGTGACATTATAATTACTTAAACGAACAAGTCTAACTTGTGTAGTAAACCGACCGAACTCTACTTCTCCTTTTCTACAGGAGTGCTCATTCCACTTTTCCCTCCCTTTTCCTTCTTTCCAGCTTTCTTCTTATTCTTCATTGCCGCGGCACTGGCGGCAACCAAATTCTCCATCTCCCTCCTCTCTTCGTCGGTTTCATCAGCCTTGATACCCTTGAATATCGAACCAATATAGAGGATTGCTTTGGCTCGGTTAATCATGGTGACATCCGTGACTCCAGGTTCGCGAGTTAGGACTCGACCAACGACTTCTTTGAGCACGTTCGAAACTTCGAAGCTTGTTCCCCTCCAGGTTACCAGAAGCATCTTTGTTCAAAATCAGCGGTCTGCGCGATATCTTAAGCGAAGCAACCCACCTTCCCGCTGAGGTCGGCTTCAAGATTCTTCAATTCGTCTTCATCGAGTTCGCCCCGCTCTTGCCTCCTCATCATATCCTCCATTGCGTTCTGAACATCCATGGTTGTGGCAAGGAACGACCATCCTTCCTTCACTGTGTTTTTCACTAGAAAAGAGAGTTTAATGATGTTGACGAGGATGAGCAGGAGTAGCACACCTTCCTTTACGCGCTGAAAGAAACCAGGAATGCCCAGGAAGTTGGCGAAGAACTTTCCGCCAGCCGAAGGGTTCAAAGCACCTTTCAGTTTCAAATACGCTGTAGCCTTCGAGACATAGACACTGCCGATCAGTTGAAGAATTTCCACACCAAAGGACTCGAGCTTCAAATCCTCCGCCTCCTCTCTTATCCTCTTCCCAAAGCTAATCGTCTCTGGATCATCCGCTTCTCCAGGTTTGCTCGCCTCGACGAAAGGACGAATACGGTCGCGCAATTTATTCTCCAACTTCTTGATCCTCAAATCATGTTCTTCTCTCCTTTCCCGCTCAAATTTCTCCATTTCAGCCCGTTGCTCAGGTGTCAGTTTTGGTCGTCCTTTCTTCGAAGCCTTTGAGTCAGCTGCAGCGACTTGATCTGTTGGCTTCTCCCCATCCGTGGTCGTTGGAGCGGACGTAGGGTTGGGTGTCGGTGGGCCGGTTGATGCCTCAGCTGAGGGTTTCGCATCTGTCGAGGATTTCTCGGACTTGGAAGCGGGTGCAGTCCCGTGTGCAGTCACGTGTGGTTGTGCTGAGGTTGTTGCAGCGGGGGTAGAGGATCCGGGAGGAGTGTTGGTGTGTTCAAGCGAGGGAGAAGGGCCAGATGAAGAAGCGCCGCCCATCTCTTTCCGTAGTTCCGCTTTTTCTTCTTCCGTAAGCGAGATATCCATAGCTTTCGAAAAGTCTTTCCCTGCGGCCATACTCAGCCTTGCATTCCAAGGTTCGGCGCTGATTTGGCGTACCGAGGGAGATCTCTCCAATCCAATCGTCAAATTTTTCGCCTCTAATTCGTTATAAACTTTCGTCACACAAAGAGCCGAAAAGGCATACCCAAAGAGCATGGAAAACAATTTGCCAGGATCCTGAAATCCTCCTTCAGGGCTGATCTGTGCCTCTTTCCTGCCATATCGATCATACGCAGCTCTAGCTTGTGGTTCACTTAGAACCTATCGGCATGATTTCATGAACGAGATCCTAAGTGGAGGAATGAGGTAAGAACCTGATACGCTTCGCCAATCTCCCTAAACTTATCTCCTCCTTCTGGATTTTTATCTGGATGATACTTGATCGCAAGCTTCCGATATGCCTTCTTGAGCTCAAGATCCGTTGCATAAGCTGGGACCTCAAGCGTATCGTAGTAGAACATATCGATAACCTTGATGCCATCGACATTTTGGGTACGATCTATTCATCATTGAATAGGCAGCCTATGGATGCAGATGCCACTCACCACGTCCCTCCTTCTGTACAGGTGTTTCTGTCATGATGAGTTCTTATGTGAGTACAATGATCTGAGAGAACAGTCGTCAGTTATCTGTACGGATTTGGTTGAGCGATGTCATGATTTTCCCTGAGTGGTCAAGAATTGATTGATGCAGTTACATATTGGTACGCAATAAATCAACCACACAAACGGTCTTCCTACTGCAGAAGACTGACAGATTGCAACGTTCCTTTTCGATGAGAACATCAATATGCGGCAGTCGCGACAATTAGAATGTAAGCAAGCTGGATGGGATGGCCATGCTCTGGATCGAAACATGATATTCAAGTGCCTCTGGAGCGAGAGAAAGCAACACGGGATCCATGAAACCTATGAACTCCTGGATCCCAAAGCTTCGCTAACAGTAATAGCGAACGAAAAGAAGGGAAGTACAAGCACACCCATATCCACACTTTTCGGATGCGAGCAATGGCTGCAGACCACCAGAGGTGGGGTTAATGAATCTTTTGCAAAGGGTCTCATGGCTCTTTCTTGGACCACTTTAGTCCACCGCCGAGCAAGGTATGATCCACAGCAAACTTGTCCCACACAGTACATCTCCCACAACGAGACCTAACAGACAAAGAATATACGCACCTTTGGTGAAATAATCGAGGGGATGTAACAAAATCTACTTCAATCTGCCATTCCAATCGCTCCTGCAGGGATGATGTCAGCTGATGAGCCGCCACACGTGACGCGTGATTTCTCCAACGCGTCCATGTCTCCATTTTTATGAGTATGGCCCACACGGCGCCATCAGTGTCCTCTGTCCCCGCCTCGGCCGCTGGTGCTGGCTCTTCTTCGACGGCGCAGGCAAACGGGAATGGTCACGGGAAGAAGGCAGCCCTGGCGTCTGAGCCCCTGCTCATCTTCGATCAGTACAGCTTATACGAGACTCGATCCGTCTGCTTTTTCTTCTGGTTCATATCGAGTCGCACCGCTGATAGGTCGTATCAGAAATACTATGTGCTAGCCACCTCCACCCGATCCTCCCACTACCGTATCCTCAAAATCGACCGTTCCATCCCCTCTCCGCCTTCTCCTTCTCCACCACCGTCTTCATTTTCTGAGCCTGCACCGTTAGAATCTGCGAAAGTTCTTGAATCTGAAGGGGACAATGAAAACTGGAATTGGGACTGGGTACCAGAGCTCGATATCGTCGAGGATGCTGGAGTATATACAAAGGCTCAAGCGAGGGGAATTATAGCTTCTATCGAGGCTGCAAGCGGAGGGAAGTTGGTTAATCGTATACGCATGTTCTTCGGAATCGTCGGTATGTCCTTTTCTTTCTCTTTTTGGTCAGGAGCTGTGGGATAGGCTCTGAGGTGGTGCTATCGGTGGATAGGATTTGTGCGCTTCACGAGTGGATACTATATGATGTGTATAACTCGTTCAAGTCGAGTCGCAGTCATTGGGGGACATGAGATTCGTCACATCGATGGTGTAGAAGTGATTCAACTAACAGACCACCACAAATCTGCAATCGAACAAAAGTGCATCTCCTCCTCCTTCTATCTCCCTCCACTCATCCCAAATCGCAGGATGTATGCCGCCTTCCTGCACAACGATTTAACAAAGAACCATTACTTCTCCTACACCTACGATCTCACCTGTACCCTCCAGAGGAACCTAACGACGAACAAATGGTGCGACATCGGTCCGAAAAGGAGCTGGGGCTTCGTCAAGTCCTTCGTGTGGAATCATCATATGCTCAAGAATGGATTCGGGAGCAGTAGACACACGGAAGGAAACCCGTGGGTCTTACCCGTCATTTATGGATTCGTGGATCAAGCGAGCAAGTCGTCTCGGCTTCCTCTTCTGACCTCGGCGAATGTTAATACTGGTTGAGCAGAACTAAGCGTGTTCGGAAAGAACGTATATGTCACCCTCATCGCCCGTCGTTCCCGATACTACGCGGGCGCACGGTTCCTCCGTCGTGGAGTCGATGCATGGGTATGCTATTCTCCCTGTCTCTTCCTCTACAATGGTCAATAAAGGAAACGTCTGCAGGGCCATGTAGCAAACTTCGTGGAGACGGAACAAATAGTTTCAGACCCTCTCCTTTCATCCTTCATCGTCCCCAATGCCCATGACCCTGTCTCGCCGGGATTTACTGCCCATGTGCAAGTTAGAGGCAGTATACCCGTGCAATGGAGTCGTGCGTTCCTTTTTCTCTTCTTCTCATACGTTTATTCATCAAGAAATATTTGCTTGGAGCAGAAGAGAACGCTAGCATGAACTTGAAACCACCTATCAGCCGTAAGTCTCTACTCCTGCGGAGGATGCACGAGACTGATGGATTGGTTCAACGGGAAGTCGGACACATCGATCCTTTCTACGTAGCGGCAGGGAGGCATTTCAATGACATTTTCGAGCGTTACGGCGCTCCAGTCATCATTTTAAACCTTGTCAAGGTATGTTCGCAATACTCTCCCAAGAGATTGTAAGCTGATGGAGGGAGGAAAGTCACACGAACGTCAGCCTCGAGAATCCAAGCTACTGAACGCATACACTTTCTGCGTCGAATACCTCAACCAGTTTCTCCCCCAAGTTGGAAAAATCGAGTACATCGCTTGGGATATCGCCGCTGCCAACAAAGCGTTCGTTTTCCTAACTTCACCTCCCACCTCGTATCTATCCCATTATGCTTTGCTAATGCGGCGGTATGGTAGAGGTGATGAAGACGTCATTGGCGTGATGGAGGATATTGCGCAAGAGACCCTTAGCAATACTGGATTCTTCCATTCGGGACCCGAACCGAGGAGCAGATGGCTGGCCTCACACAAACAGAAAGGGTCCGTGCTTCCTTCTCCCTAATCTTAACGCCGAAGTTTGATTATGCGTTCCGTAATGATACACAGTGGACCGCCGTATCGCGACACGATTCTGTTACAACGAGGTGTGGCACGTGTGAATTGCATAGACTGCATCGAGTGCGCGTTCCGTCAATTCTCCTTTCCCTGGTGTACGAGCCTTCGAGATGATACTGACAAATGATGCCATGAACAGCCGCACCAACTCGGCTTCTTTTATGATAGCCAAAGCTGCACTATGTCACCAACTCTACGCATTAGGATACTTGCAGCGTCCCTTCCTCTCCTTCGATTGTGATACTATCAACATGTTTACCGAAGTGCGTTTGATGCATTTCCTCACTTAAGACAGCATGAATCAGAGTGGATGCACAGATGTACCATGATCTTGGAGACACCATTGCCCTTCAATACGGCGGTTCAAATCTCGTCAATCGCCTTGATGATTACGATGTCAAAATCAGGGGTTGGACTAGCCATAGTAGGAATATGATCGAAGGCTTCAAAAGGTACTATGCCAACAGTTTCATCGGTAAGTCGACTGTCTTCCCTACCCTCAACAGCTCCTTAAGGTGATTTGGATGACAGATGCTGAGAAACAAGTCGCGATGGATCTGTTTTTGGGAGGTGTGTTCCTCTCTCCCTGACATGGAGCAAGCGGAGCTGAAGTGTGCTGAACAGTCACGCAGAGAGCAGCCGTCCGACCTGTTCCCACCCCTCCAAAGGCTGGTCACTATATGAACTGGTACGACAGTGAGTTCGTCCATCCGCATCTGACCATACCCCAAGGTACGTTGTCTACTTGTTCTTCTACTGAGACCACATCATGATTCGAATGGGGTAAAGCTGAGGCCAACATGCGAGAGAATGTTAAGAGGTTACATCTTGGCATTGAATCCCATCGAAAGTTCACACGGTTTCAAGAGATGTTCGAGCCCAACATGAATTCTAGTTCAAAATACTGGAACGACAAGTACTTCCCTTTATTTCAACAATGTGCATTGGTTGACCACAGTATAGACGAGCGGAACGATCCGATCTCAGCCCTTTCAAATCGCGCAGATCGACACGCAAAGGACGGTTAGCGTTTTTTATTATCAGACCTGTATGTCGGCGACTAATATTGATACAGTGGAGGCAATCTGTTTGGAATGCCAGCTCTCCCTTGGGGCATGGTTGATGCCCCTCGAGCTTCCGCCGCCAAACCTCAACGACGGGCAACATCCGCCGCTCTGTCAAGAGAACCTTCGAATCTTGACCTCTGGAAGGAGGTTCCGGTCTCCGACGTACCTGCGAATTTAGATGCTCCCCTGGTCGACAACCTGAGGAGATTTTTGAACCCCCGCCCATATCCAGAGGAGTTGGTGGAGTATGAAGAGTAGGTCATCGCATTTGAGACAATCAAGGGCTACAGGTTGATTTGTTGTCACAGTTACGTGAAATCTGTGACTGGCGATACGCTCCTGCTCTCTCTGGAGCTTAGCGAGATGGACACGCTCGTATATAGGCAGTCAGTCGCCGTGGGGAAGGGAGAGTTAGGATTAGACGAGCGACCAATCGAGCCAAAATCTGAGGAAATTTATAGGGACTTTGTCAGACAGGCGAAGGACCCATCTGCCCCAAGCGTGTGGAAGGCGAGAGAGGGGAGGTTTCGATAAGTTGTCGTCGTTTTGTCGTGCAATCAAGTGTACAAACATTGAATTATTACTCTCAAAGTGCTGTTCTACATTCTGCTGTGTTGCATGCGGCAAAACGAATCAAATTCGATACAGAGACAGAACAATGCTGCTACGGCACGACTCTGTCAACTCGAGAGGCCACACCCGACAGCTGACATGTGCTGGTTACAAGATTTCCCAAACCTAAGTGAGCTAGCGAACTTAGAGGGTTTGTTGAACTGGTACTTGTGCAAGAGAGTGGGAGCAAATTAGTCTTGTAAATGAATATCGAAGTTACTAACTACTTGTACGAGAGCACACTATATATTTAGTATACAAGATTTCCTATGAGACACCAAAACCTAAAAAGGGGAGACAAACTGATCTTGCACCTCAATCGATTTTGAAAGCCCCAAGACCAGCTTGTCCACAAGCAAACGGAGACTCGAGATCTTGAAAGAGAGTGAGTGGAATCGAAATGGAAGAAATGAAGAAACGACACTAAGAATACACGGTAGATAGATCTGACCTTTTATAACGAGAGTGTAGGTAGAAAAGTAGGTAGAAAAGCCGAGCTAAAGAGCGTGTGGTCCACTGAACGAAATACTTGTACACGATAACGAATCGAATGTGCGAGGGTAGACGGTGAGGTAGGAAGCTTATCCACAGGCCATCGTCGTCCATACGCCTTCCTTCTCCCTCTCCCAGCGCTCCAATTCCTTTCTTATTCGCCTGATTCTCTCCTCATCGACCGGATGACTTCTCCCCCTCCAACTCTGCACATGCTCGCAACCACCTCCCTCTTCACGTATCTCCTTATTCTCCTTCGCGTGCGGTTCAATCAACATGAACCTCTTCGCCTCCCTCGGCAGTCCTAATCCCTCAGCCACATCCTCCCTCGCTCGCATCTCCCAAAATTCCACCGCATTCCACGGGTCATATCCGGCAGCTTTGAGGAGACGCAGGCTCGTTAGATCCGCTTCGATCTCGAGCATTTGTGATTTACAACTATCCCCCAATCCTTCAAATCCAGTATTGAATCCGTTGACGACCGCCACTTGAGCAGATCGTGAGATTGCATCGCTGAAGAAGGGACCAAGAATGGAGACGATAGGCCAGGTAGCCGATCGAATGATGTCGACGGCCATTCGACGGAGGTGGAAGAAGGTCTGCCCGTTGTTGGCGTAAGACTCGAGGGTGTGGGAGAGGAGGAGATGAGAGAGTTCGTGGGCGAGCAGGACGGCGAGTGCTGAGTCGGCTTGGAGTGGAGGGAGACTCGAGTAGGATGGTGGAGGGGACGAAGGAAGGGAAGGTGGGGAATGGTAGAAGATGGGTCCGAAGATGGAGCGAAGGAAAGATTGCTTCGACTCCACTGGAGCGGCTTGAGAATAGGGTCCAAGAATCTGGTCGAGGAAACCTGTCAAATCACATCAGATCACGGACTTCTCTTGAGGTGGGAGCCTACCTGTGAAAACGACAATAACGCCCCCGGTCATTCCCTCTCCCTCCCACTCAGCCGGTCCAAACCCAAAACTAAACGCATTCCGTTCATTTCTCTCCACCACCAACACGTCATAAAGGGCTGCGGCCTTCTCTCCACCGAGCCTTGGTGTCAGAGGATACTTGAGCTTGGGCATGTCTAGCTCCTTCTCTCCGTCTGGCGTCAAAACTGGCACTCCATCCTCGAGTCTCTTCAACACGTGTCCAACCCACAACGTCCTCCAATCCCCCTCCTCCAACACTCTACCTCCCATCAATGTCCTCGCCCCCTGCACATCTTGATCCTCCCCGAGAACGCTCTTCAAAATCGGGACCCAATCACTCTTCCCATCCACATGTGAAGGCGCAAGCACGGAATGTACCAGCTCCCTCTCCTCCCCCTCACTCAAAAGGACCATCCTCACCCTTCCCGTGATTGGAGTCCTCTCCAAACTGCTAAGCAACACCGCTCCGCTCATTAGAACGGGAAGAAGCAGGAGCACAAGTCCGACCCATCGAGCGCCGGGCCATCGAGACCAACTCGAGGCGATGGCTGAAATGGGGAAGAGGGAGAGTGAGAAACGGGAGAGGGCGGTGATGGCTTGGAGGGAGTATGATGATTTGAGGATTGCGACAAGAGGGTGGAAGACATAGAAGAAACCGGCCTCTCGTAGTTGGAGGTGAACGGCTGCTTTACGGGGAAGGTTGAAGAGTTGGTAGAAAGGACACCAGCCGTTGAAGGGACAGTATATACCGTTTGTCTTGTTGAGACGACGGACAGATCGAAACTGCTTCGGGAACGGAAAGATGCGAAGCCTGAAGCGTGGTAGTTTGGGAATGGACACGCCATTCAAGCGGGGGAGGATGGTCCAAACGGACGCTGGTTCCTTGATTGTCGTCTTGCCAACGGAGAGTTCGCTGTTGAGAAGTCGAAGGAGGTTTGCTTGAGCTCCCTTCCCCTTTCCATTGAAGGTCCAATAGAAGGAAGAGCCCCAATACTGTCTGAAACGTGTCCAGCCGCAAACTGCGTCACTACCGTCATCTCCATAGCCGTCACTCCCATCCATAGCGAGGACGCCCAACATCTTCCCATGACGATGTCGATAACGCTTGCAAAGGTTTGCACGCGCATTGCCTTCATGGGATCGGTCTCCTTTCGCTGCTCCTCGATAGTGATCGACAGCAAGCGGTGAGTCCGCTCCTGCGGACTTATGGTCGGTGTTGGATTTGGAATGAGAGGAGGATGCGGACGTTCCGGCGGAAGCCGCTGCTGATTGGGCTGAAGAAGAGGATAGGGTCACAAACCCCCTCGTTCGAAGTTTGGTCTGTATGGGAGGACTTCGAGGAGGAAGGACGCAGCAGGGTCCCTGTTGTTTACCAAGACCTCGTAGACTGAGATGGAGGTGTTTCCATTGATGGTACGCAAGCCAGTGACCGCCCCTTGTGAACTCAGAGGGATGACACGAGTAGAGATGGAGATAGCGATGCTGTGAGTCTCGCATCTTGCGAGAATAGGCCGTGTGAACCCATAAGTTGACAACTTTTCGCCCATCCTCAATCATTAACCACTTTTTTTGCGAATTGAAGGAGACGACGCACCTTGTCTTGTACACTGAAATGGACTAAGAAGCATGATGAGAATCAGCCGAATGACGAGTACGAATCATATCCAGATTCGATTCGTCTCGCCTGTTCTCTGTTCTCCCTGTCTTGTCGACAGCTAATATCTATTGGATTTGGATTGGATACGTCGTTGCGGGGTAGTGAGTGGAGAGAGCGGTGGATTGAGGGGAGACGGATGGATGATGTTCTTGAGGGCTTGACGTGTGGGTCCCTCGTCGAGTGATGGTTGTTGTTTAGTCTACAGGAGGGGGACGGAGCTGAGCGGAGCGGACCGGACGGATCACCTAAAATTCAAGTCCTTTTAGGTAAGCCTGACTCGATTTCCTTGTGGTCTGTCGTGTCTCTTTGTGATTGGATCCTGCTGACAGGACACCATAACCATCTCCCTTTATATCTATGCTTCAGGGCGAAATGAAACCTAGCTCGACAGATGTGGGGGACTCGGAACTAGATTGCAGGAGAACAAAAATTACATTGGATCATGGACAAGCAAATACTTGTTCTCCATACACTTCCACCAGGACTTTCAACTGGCCGTAATGGAGCGATCAATCAATTTCAGATCCAACATCGCCCTAGAGGATGCAGTTGCGCCGGATAAAACCGGATAAACAGGCTGAACTTCGCCCATCGGCCTGTCAAAATGAGGTTGTGGACCACAACTCTAGAAGCTGACACCTTGGTTGCATGCATGATTAACTGAAGGAGGTTGAGAAACCCTTCCAGGATGGAACTACTTATCCCGTAGCGAAGACAGTAGTACCATCCCGTGCTCAATGCTCTGAAACAATTAATTCGCTCTCTCCATCGGCCAATCTGGATCCTTAGGGAAAAGTAAGTTATTGGGCACCGAATAAGAACAAGGAGCATGCACCTGCTCACGAAAATGCTTTTTGGAGTCGTCCGATCTTTGCTTTTCCAGAGAGCAAATATTTAGACAATGCAATGACGCCGATCAAAGCACCTCGTCGTCCCTCCACGGTCGCAAGATCGTACTCCTCGCTTTGCAAAAAATAGACGAGGGAATCAGCCGGGAGAACGGCCTTTTCTAACGCGTTCTGGATGTGATTGGCGGGAAAAAATGCTACTGAGAAGTGCAGTCGAAGGTTGGTCATTCCCACCATAATCGCCTAGTGAGTCTTTGTTCAGTGACTTCCTCATCAGGAGGTATGAGAAAGCGACCTCACCTCATATCCCCCATTCCGTACTCCTTTGCATTGCTCGTTATTTGAGCCAGCATGAGCCGTAACTCTGCAGCATAGGAGGCGGCGCTAGCGATATTTTGTGTTGCTATATATTGGGACTGTGATGGAATAGGAGGAGGAGTTGGAGTGCGCGAAGGGATAGGCGATGCTCGATCCTCGTACCGACGCGGATGTTTGCGTTTATCTCTGACGGATCCACGCACACCATTCCATTGCCTGAATGCCTCAGAGTAAGGTGACCTGAAGTTTAGAGGGTCGTGTGCCTAGAATTGGTTAGTCGTTGGTTTAGGCGTTGGGAAATAGCTCGCACCTGGAAGTAGAAGTTGCAAACCGGGATTTTGTTCTCGTTGGTTTCAGGTTTTGAGTCAGAGGGGAAAGGACCAAAGACAACATCGTCGTATCGCAAAATCGAAAACCTTTCGCCGCCTAAAGGGAATGAATCTTCTACAGGGGCAGGAACATAACTAAGGGAATATCAGCCTCGCATCTAGACTGAGCGGAAAGTGCGAACTCGAATGTCAACTTGTTGGCTGATGATGAAGCTTTCGCTCGACGATCGAAAACCGGTGCAGTGAGGATGTGGAATATTCGTCGACCTCTATATTCAGCTGGTGGCCCATTGCGAATCGCAGCCTCGAGTGCGACGAAAAGATCTAGAAATGGGTTGTCCCTGTAGGTCCTCGATTTCAAAGTAAACTCCAATTCTTCCAATGGAATGGCTGTAATGTCGCGTAATGCCTCCCGATCAACTATATACATATCAGTTAGCATACAAGGGTTCCTTGATACACTCACCATCATCTAATTCAAGACAGTCTTGAGGGAATATGGAAGCCAGTGGCCGTCCCAGCAGAGGAACCACTCTGCAAGCCATGACATGGTCATCGTCCCATCCTGGTTCAGCATCGAAGAAAGAACTTTGATCCACACTCAGCAAGGTTTTTCCAGATAGCGTTGGGAGATTTTTGACATCGTGGATAAGGTAAGAGCAGTAGAATCTGTTGGACAGAAGGTCGGATTCCGTTACGGATTTTTGGGGGATGAATGTTTTGCTGTGTCGCAGGCGGTCAAAATGTGCAGCATGCAATTTTCGAATAGAGGCCGTCGAAGTGTCAAAAGTACCTGGTGAGTAGGAGACAACGCTTTGAAGTGATGGAAGAGGGTTGATGACCCGAGCGATTTTGGGCCTTTTGCTCTCTGTATTCAAGGCTGGGGCTGGTCTTGAATATCTCACAATCAACCTCCTTCCTGTTCCAGCGTTGCGCTTCCTCCAAATGTTTTCAAAAGGTTGAACGGAGCCTACTTTCGCAATCATTCGTCCATTTCTGAGGTGGAGGCAATCCACAGATCTTTCCTGTTGCCTTCTCTCTTGTCCCTGGCCTTCTCCCTTCTTTGGCTGACTTCGTGACTGGGCTGCCATGTTGAGTGACTATTTTTATAGAAATCGCCCAGCTACTGAACCCGATGGGTCTGTTGTCATTTTTCACCTGCATTCGGCGATGTTCTCCTCGGTGAAGGCGCTCTGCTTTGCCCTTGAAACCCACAAATAAAAGCGAAAAATTTTTAAGTATCAGTTGAAGCAGGATATGCCGTACCAACTAGTTAATAGATCAACTTTTCCCTGCACTGTGGAGTCTTATTTTGTGATCCTGCCTTGTTGTCCTAATTCAGTAGACATTGTTGATTTTGATCCCAACAATAGTACCGATTGACAATAATGATTTTGAAATCATTTCGTACTACCACTATTTGAAAGCTCGTCCCGCTGGCCCGACTGCCACAGACAGATCTTAGACCGTCCGCAAATGATAGGTAGCAGAGGTTAATTACAGTGAAGCATGCAGACGAGAGCTAAATATTCTATCTCTTAGATTTGCCAAGTCATCGCCATGAACAGGCATACGCGGTGAATCAGACTTTCAATGGGATCAACGAATGATAAACAACAAGAGGTTTATTTGGTGCAGATTCGGGAACTATTTCTCAGACGAGAACCAGTGAGCAGCTCACGAACTTGAAAATCCGCGTGCTTCCTGTTCAATCTCAAGCTAACACTCAAGCAATAATTATCTTTATTATTTTCATTTGACACAACGACGAGTCACCATTGCAACTTGAAAGCTTGAAAGCAGTGTATTCTGCCCAAGAAATTGTTGCGACTCCACTACTCACAACTCAGATCGGTCCCCCTTCGCTGTAACTCCTTCCTCTGCGCACAATGTCACTGTCTTCAACCCAACAAATCCAACAGCCTAGCTTGGTATAACATGTCATCCTCAGTTGTACCTTAGTATAGTGATTATCAAGCATCCATGAGTTGATCATGTGATCGCGTCTGGTCAGAACATGGGAAAACAATCCACCAAAATTCGCATAATATGTCGAACTCGTCGAGATCTCAGTTGACACCTCGGAAACAGAAACAGAGCCAACTTTCTCCCTTAGTTCCCACACGTCTATTCGACTCGAATCCTCAAGCCACTGCCGTCCTTCCTCAAATTGACATAATCGGAAAGCTCGACGATACCCTCTCAAGACAACAGTTGGCAACAGACGACGGGTGGCCCAATAATCGACATATCGATATACGGTATCCAAATCGATCTCATCATACCCAACCTCCCCACCCCCTGGTGTTTGCAATAGGACCAATGCCGCTTTATATTTCCAAACAAGCCCAAAATAGGGGCTATCCCTCTTCTCTCCAGTGTCTGTGTCTCGGCTACGAAGAGGGCATCAACAGCGGTTTCCGCATTCATTCAATCTAAAGGTTCGTTGAGGTGTATATACTTCGTCAGCTTTGTGCAAGCCGCAGCAGCAGAATAAAACCAAAAACAAAAGCAGGTTTAGATCTGTTCAGGGAATAGAATCTGGCTCGGACGACTGTGAAGGTTGAAAGTCATTCTCCATCTCGTCCCTCAACAATCAATGAACGGTCCTATTAGCCAAACTGTTATCATGATGTTGTGCGAGTCGAGCATGAAGTTCCGTAAATATAATTCCTTTGACTGTCCAAATGTTCACAATTGCAAAAGTACTAAGCAAAGGACAGACGAACTGCAATGCAAACATTCACAATACGAAACGAGAAAATCCAGAACGGCAGAAGCGAAAAGAGTCCACGGTCCGTGTCACCGACTCATGCACTACATGCTTTAGATCGCTATTGTTCAAACGAGTTGGCCATGATTCGATGAAATGAAACTAAAATAAAATTGAAACAGTACGAGAAGACACGAAAAGAAGGATAAGATCCTCTACATCACGAAGAAGAGCGATACGACACCTCCTAGAAGCATGAGAGGAGCTGAAAAGGACCAAGTTGACGCTCCCGAACTTCCTCCAGCAGCTTCAGATGGAGTGGTGGGTGTTGGTGTTGACGATGGAGATGTAGGAGTAGAATCCGTGACGTTAGGAGCCACTGTCGGAAGAATACTCGATGTCGTGGAAGTAGAAGAGACGGTGGATGTAGAGCTGGTGACGGCAGTCAGTGAAACAGATCCTCCAGGGTTTCCTCTAGCAAGGAAGGCGTCGATCATTGTAGTGTTCTGATGATTCGTTGCTCCACAGTCTCCCACATTGGTGAAGTAGAAGTAGTGATCTTTGGCAAACACAAGTCAAAATAACACTTGAAGTAACGAGGAAAAAGCTTACCTTCGAGCGAGGTGCTGGTGCCTTGGTCACGAGGCATGCAAGCGGCGTATCCTAGTCCATCTTCGAGCCAACAGATCTCCCAGTTCATTCCAGTTGACGTAGAATTGTAACCGTAATCTGTGATCAATATATCAGTTCAACTCAAACTGTATTAGGCAAAGCAACGCACAGTAGAAGGGAGTTCCAGCATGAGTCTAAATCCCAATCAAGTCAGTCTCCGTTCCTGTGTGTTGTTGACAAGCGTACATAGTTCTCAGATTCAGGAATGCTGCCGTCCGAATATCAGTCCCCTACTTCAAGAGGCTAATAAAGGCTTACATTTCCGTAATCAGGTCATTTCCAGCCACGGCACGCTCTCCTGCTTCTCCGTTGAACCTGTTCGCCTTCAGAATCACCCGGTCTGGATTTTAAAGCAAGGCATACCTAACGTTGTAGAAAGTGGCACCGGCTTCATTGAACGTCCTAGGTTGCCCTTGTCTAATGATGCGATGTTAGTCTTGTCTGGAGATGTGAGAAGGCTGCACATACGAATGAGAATAGTATGCGATCTGTTGGACCTACACACCCGAACATTGTTGAATGACTGCGCTGAGGATGAACAGACGGAACGAACATTGAAATCCACACTAGCGATCTGTGAATGCATTCCACCCAAACCATGTCCAGAAATGGCAAAGACGAGTCCTTCATACACGTGAGATGGAAGAGACAATTGGCGGGAACACGGGCATACCTTGACCGACGTAAGCGTCTCTGATCGCTTGAAAATTGTTCGTTGCGTTCTTGCACTCCATATAACCTTGTGCAGCGAACGCATTGACGAGACATCCGGGACATTCCTCGCCAAGTCCGATAGCCTCCCATCCAACTGAATCAGTCGGGAGGTTTTGCTCCAGCTCGAGGTTTCCGCTGAAGATAATGAGCGCTTTGTTCATCTCTGCAAATCAGACGTCAGAGTCGCCAAGACGTCAGTCCGCATTCTTCTTGGCAACAGCAGAGATGCTCACCAGGGACAATCGCTGTGAATCCTTTGCACCCTGAAGGAGTAGGACCTAAGAAGGGCTTCTCAACTTTCCTGTTGTACACAGTACTGAAGAAAACCCACCGAACGTCGAAACGACCTCCCACGGCGCACGAGTGCTGTCGGGAAAGTTTTTCAACATAGCCTTCCATTCAAAGGAACATCAGAAAGCGTTCATGCGGATTATTTGACACCAGATCTTACCTCTTCAGTGAACGTCTCGTTCGGACACTTGGTATTATAGTTCCCGTACGAAGCCATGCCAAGAAGCGCAAAATATCTATGGGCGTACGCTCAGCTTGGGTATTCATTCAGAAGAGAAAATTGGATGCACCTGTTATGCCAGTATCTTCAAGGCGGGAAAAGTTCAGCCAAGTGAGCTGTGTGCAAGGGGAAGGAAGAAATGAATGTACCCATCTAAGGAAACTCGGCTTCAGCCACCCTATCGCAATCACATCAAGGAGACAACGCACCTGGTGTCAAATTATGTGTCTGGTACCACTGAGAATTAGCAGTAGGCAGGAGGAAACTAATAAGAGGCAGAAGGGAGTATCGCATCATCGTAAAGGTCGTGATATACTGCAGGTCGTACGCCGTCGATAAGGAGGTGATTCGCAGGTATTAGTGACGAGAGGAGCGGACTTGGTCGAGGGATATGAGGGAATAAGAGGGAAGGGAGCAAAACAGATTTTCAGAGAGATGTTCTTTTATCGCAGGACACGCAAGGAACCAAGACGCTCGGATCAATGACGTCCTTTTATCACCCGACGCCAAGCCAAGATAAGGAATTGCGGCGGAAAAGTGTAACCCGGATCCGGTAAAAACGAAAAAAAAATGTTTCTCTTGCTATTTCTGGCTATTTCTTTTTTCAGATTTCTGGCCACGACTCATAGATATCTCTGTTCCGATCTGCTTTCTCTTTTCTCACTTTTCACTTTTCTTATCCTTGATGGTTGTTGCTTCTTTTGAGTCACGTGCCACTTATGACATCAGATTTTCCAACACAATCCCATTATATCAATTGACGTCTTTATTCTATAGTATGCTACTATAGTATGCTATTAGGTTTGAATATCTCTTGGATCAGGCCTGGATTGATTTCAGGGCGTATCCAGGCATATCCAAAGAATATTCAATAGCAGTGGATTGCCTGAAGATTATAAGGTTGTCCTTCGCATATTGAAGTCGCTCGAAAATTGGTGCTTTCAGTCAGCATCATACAGTCATTTGCAAAATTAGTGTCGTTTGTCGCTCGTCGTCAACTTCATGCCGGCCACTCTCCGGGTGGCAAATTTACGTCATTGTCCGTGAAGTCGCAGATCACGTGCATGTACCAAATGATTTCTTGGACATTCTGTTTCGAAAGAGAGCTTAATAGGTAGGAATGAGAACACACATCCTGGGGTACACATTAGAACATAGGAATTTGCCTGAAAGACATGTCAAAAGGTGGTTGTTGGACTGGTTGAGTGTTGACGCATGACCAAAAGCGCTAGCCTGCGTCGTTTTGCGACGCGGAAGGCGGCCGGCATGAAGTTGACGACGAGCGACAAACGACACTAATTTTGCAAACGACTGTAGCGTGAGGTTGTAGTACGAGGCAGGATCCATGATGCATGGACTATGCATCATGTGTGATGTATGTCATGTGTGAAGATGACGACTCAGCAAACGAAACATGTTACGGCGGAGCATTTCCGCGAGATAATATCAATGGAACTTACTGTCCGGGTGTGTGGTGACTCTCTTTTTCATTCCTCATCATTACTCGTCTTTCATTATCCGATGGAAAGAGGGACGGTCTTCATGAGGTGCCTCGAGCTCACTCATGTTCAACATTACTGGCTCATTATTCGTCATTACTAATTTATTTCTGAAGAAAGGGGAGCGAAGCTTTCACTTTAAAGACCAGCCAAGCTCCACGGTTGTTTGCCCCTAATTGCGCGGATTCTTCCCAACGGAGGGACGGGTTTAAGACCGTAGCCCAGCCGATCACCCAATCCTTCTGCGGGTTGGATTGAGCGGAGGCGAGACAAGGAAACTGCTGATATAACTGTGATGATCTCTAAATGAACAATTTAATCCTGCCCATGGACAGTTCATTCCCTCGAAAGTGAAACGTTAATTGTACAGCGTCGACTGCGATGGATGCATGTTCCCTGTTTTACTCGGCTCAGCCGAGCAGTCGACGGGATGTTTAAGAGAAATCAGCATCGCGTTTTGCGGTGAAGCTTAAGCATTCCTGAATGCTGAATTTGTCATGATGCTGTTGAACTGAACGGACAAGCTCCACCGGACTAGATCCAGGTGGGGTATTATTCCATCACCAAAAAGTGGTACACTTCGTAATGCCGTCTGTCTAGGCCCTCATTGAATCAGAGTCGTACCGGCAGTTCCAGCATGATCAACAACCGTGGTTCTACGCACTTCGTCCCTCAAAACGGGGTTTGGCGGGGTCGCGGAGACAGCGTTCTACACCAAGTGGCAGTTTGTTCTGTCGCGGTACGCTCGTGGTTAACGCATCGTCACCTGTTCCTTTGCATGATGTGGCGCCAGGCTCTTCACTCATTCTGTGTATAAAAAGGCATGGCTTGAATGCTTCGTTTTAACTCACTAGAAAGATGTCTGACCTTACTGCTCTGCTCAAACTCATTAACGACTCGACTCGCACCATTCAGGCGGTGTACGAGAAGCATCAAGCGCCACCTCCATCCATCAACAATCTGGCGACTGGCTTTTCACCCCAAGTTGCTCTCCTGCCCGAAGTCATCGAGGCGCGTTCGTTAGCCGTCTCAGCATGTCAACAACTTATTGCGACATTGGTAAGGTTCTTCGAAGGTTTCGAAGAGTTGTTGACTGTAAGAGCATAAAGGACTTGCCTGGACTTCAAGTGGCCAAGCATTCAATGGGTGTAAGAGTGCACTAATCAGTTGCCGTATTTCTGACAAAACTCGTAGTTTCATGTCTCCAGTGCCCTCAGAGTCGCAATCGAAACGCATACTGCCGAGGCGTTGAGGGATGCTGGACCAGCAGGGTTACATGTTAACGAGATCGCAAAATACACCAACATTGATCCGGGAAAGCTGTGTGCGTCATTTCTGACGGTCAAGGTTCACGTCGACTGATTTGGATGATGCAGCACGGGAATTGAGGCTCTTGAGCACCCGTTACATCTTCCGTGAAGTATCTCCCAACGTTTTCGCTCATACTACTCTTTCGGTTGCACTCGACAAGGGCAAACAAGCCTCCTCGTACAACTTGGATAACAAAAATGAATGGTATGCTGATTCGAAGGGCATTGCGGCATTTACGATGGAGACAACGGATACCGCGTTCAAGTGCTCAGCATATCTCACCGAAACACTTTTGGATCCAAAACTTGCAAAGTCTGATAAGATCGAAGATACTGCGATGCGCTATGCGTTCGGAACGGACAAAGGAGTGTGGGAGTGGTTTAACCGGGAGAAGAACGAGCACCTTCTGAAGAGGTTCGCCGTGGCCATGAGAGAGACAGCTGCAATGAGTGATCCCCAAGCGGTAGTTCAGGTGAGTGTTGTGTCTCCTTCTCTGAAATTCTACTAACAGAAAGCTACAGGGATTTGACTGGCATGCATTAAAGCCTGGAAGTAAGATCGTAGATGTAGGAGGCGGTACGTGGGTAGAACGTAGTTTCCTTTCATTTGACAACAAATAGGTATCGGTACGCAAACGATGATCATCCTGAAAAGTTGCCCACAGCTTCATGGCGTCGTTCAAGACCTTCCTTTGGTCATTGAAAACTCCGCTCACAAGTACTGGGAGGAGGATGCTCCAGAGATTGTTCGGGACAAACGTGTGACGCTCGTAAGTCCTTTTGCTGGGTAAGTTTATTATTGACAATCGGCCTAGATGTCCCATGATTTCACGAAGGAACAACCAATCGTCAATGCTTCCGTATACTTCTTTCGTGCAGTCTTCCACGACTGGAGCGACAGGACCTGCCTGAATATCCTGTCTGCTCTTAAGGGGGCGATGGGTCCGGATTCCAAAGTCTTAGTGATGGAACAATTCCACCAGTATGCCTGTCCCCAAGAAAAGCTACCATCAGTCGGCGAAGCATACAAACCTCCTCCCTTTGACGAAAATCTTTTTCTCCCACCTTCAGCAACGACAACCATTTCGCACCTAGTGGACGCTCAGATGCTCACCTATAATGTATGGAACCTGTTTGTTGCCTAATTCCAACAGCTGATGCACATCGAACAGACCGGTTGTGAGCGAGACCCAAGTCAGTTTGCTGATTTGTTCGATCAAGGAGGTTTCAAAGTAGAACAGTGAGCGTACCATTCCCTTCCCTGCCTCTCACTGATTTGATTTGTGACTGAAGGATCGCCCTTCGAGGCATGTGGACTTTCTACATCGCATCCCTAAAGACCTGAGTTGGAGCTCTGTGTATGCAAAAATGGAAGACGTAGTTGTGGAGGGACAACAAGAGGTTGCTGGATCAAGGAATACAACAAATGTTGATGTCAAACTTCAGTGAATCAAACTATATAACCTCACGGCTGCAAAAGAGAAGCAAACAAAGATATACAGACTCCTGCACGACGTTGTCGACAGCAGCAGTTTCAAGTGCATTATTGACTCCTCTCCACTGTCTAGTTCTCAATAGTTCCCATCCATTACCTATATCCATCCACGCCTCCAACAGCCCGATGAAGGGAACGCCTCCAGATCCATAACCACTAAATTGAGGCTGGTGCCATCCCATCCTGTCATGCTCATCAGTCGTGACTCGTGAACCCCAATTGGCCAATATGTCTGCTAGTACAAGTCTCCACTGAAGGGAATTGAAGAAACCGGCGAGATCTGCACTGTTTGAGGCTGGTTGAGCGGCTTGGGTAGGAGGATGTGGAAAGGTTGGGACTGGCCAACAGGTAGGTAAACGTTGAAGGATTTGGAACGGATGTCCGAGTGGCTCAGTGCCCTTCTGTGTTTTTTAAAGTACTCAGTCCTGGCGCTTCGCCCTATTTTACTTTGCTCAGCAGACAACACGATCTTTTTACCTCAGAGGTCAGCATCGCTATTTACGGAGTGCTGGGTTGGTCAGAACGGACATGCTGTTCCCGAAATTCTATCCTCATTCCACACCAACCACCCAAAAACGGAACTCCAACGTCCAGTGCAGCTTCTATGGAAATCATCAAAGAAGTACGGGCAGTTCCAGGACAATAGCAGTGAAAGCTTTTCAGTAACACTTCGTCCCTCAATTAAACGGGGCTAAGTACACCATCCGACAGCTTTGTAACCTGTTCCATTCCGTTGTCCATGGTTAACGCATTGTCGTCTGTTCCTTCGGATAGCTTTCCACTCTTTTATACTTTCGTACCTCTCATTCATCTTTGTGTATAAAAGGCAAGTCTTGAGTCTTGGGCTTTTAGCTCACCGAAAGATGTCTGATCTTACTGCTCTGCTCAAACTCATCAACGACTCGACTTTTGCCATACAGGCGGCGTACGAGAAGCAGCAAGCCCTACCTCCGTCCATCAATGATCTCGCGACTGGCTTTTCACCCCAAGTTGCTCTCCTGCCCGAAGTCAT
>MU271496.1:0-52764 GCA_021432655.1 Atractiella rhizophila
CATCCTCCTGGTCCGAACGCCTGGTTCAAAATACGGCGGTACTTGATTTCAGGAAGGTAGATCAGCCCATCTATTTTCACATAATCTCAAACCCAAGACATACGCGAGCAAGAGAGGCATACCAGGTTTCATTTCGACGTCTGCCGGATCGATAGGCTTGAGCAGAATGTCTGCAATTTCCTTCTCGAAAGGCGCCTGTGAGAGTCCGTAGAACGAAGTGCTCCAATCTTCCCCTTCTGCGTTCTCCCTAGACACCGCATCCACCGCATATGTCGCAGAGGGGAGCTTCGCTTCTGCCCTCGCGGGGAAAGAGTTGGTGGTCGAGTTCGAGTAGCTCGCTGGACGTGCTGCCGTCGTCGCCCCGTTGGTAGAGGCTGATTTCGTAGCTGCTGGACCGGCGGTCGTGTACCGTCTAGCGGTGCGGAGGAGTTGAGAGGAGTAGCGTAGGCGTTGCATATTCTCTTCGTTGTCTTTGCTTCCGAGTCTAACAAATGACTCACACAGGCACAACAACGAACAAAAGGCGTTGGAGATGAAATAAATGGAACAGAGCAACGTCTATGTGTACATTTCTTCTTAGAGTTTGCGGACAGCTTAAGACGAGGTGTCTCCAACTCTTGGTACTGAGAAATGAGCATCACTGCCATAATCGTCCATCGAATAGACTTTTATCGATGCACCTGGTCCTATGCTCCAGTCAGCGTTTCCTCTCCCAGCAAGTTAACAAACAAACGGACCAAAATACTCCGCATAAATCCTGCTAAGCGTCAGGCCCAGTCCCAACCTCTTCTCCCAAAAGCAAAAGCCCGCTCTTTGTCCCATTTTCTTTCTCCTCCATGCCATCCCTCTTCCCCCTTGCCTCTTCAGGTTTTTCGGTTGGTCTTTGGTCTTTCACGCTTCCATCCAGCTTTGCCTCCCTCCTCGACTTGGCAATCATTTTCCTTCTCAAACACTGTATCGTTCGACATGACATTAATGGTCAGATAAAATGGTGCGAAGAAAAGATTCCTCGACGAGTGGTGGTGGAAAACGAAGAAGGGAGGGAGGAGGAGGACATGATGTCCGGATCTGTCGGACACTCTCTGGTACTATGGACAGGCGAGGGATACCACCGCTTGGTGTCTTTGAGTATTGGTCCGTACAGGAGGGAAGGGACCCTGGCTGAACCAATAGTCGAATAGTTATTGCACGCTGACCGATCACCACCGTGGCAGTGATAGGGAGTCTGCAGGATGATCAAGGCGTTTCTGTTTTGTGGGTCTTATGGGGTTTCTGAGGAGCTCAAATATCACTATTGTTGTCTCCATCAGCCATTGCCAGACACAAGGTGAAGCAAAACGTACTCAAGATGTTCCTCGACATAGGAAACTTTCGCATCCCATCACCAACAAAATCCAGAATGAAAATCCCGAGCTTGTCGTCCACCTTCTCCCCTCTCGCCTCCTACAGCCTCAACATTTCAGCTTCCTATCCACAATCCATCCTCCTTCCCCTCTTCTCTTCAAATTGACGCGAAAGCGGAATGTAGCCTAGTCTACCCCGCGAAGAGTATCAACTGATGCAGGGAACTGGGAATCTGGGGCAGGAGCATCAGTCTCGACAGTCTTGTTGGGTAGAATGGTGGCCTAAAAACATGTTCAATCACTTTCTACATAAGCTTGGCGACAAGCCTCCTCCAAAGGAGGAGGCTTGCGACGGAGCCGAAACGGTCGGCTTGACCTTCGGCGAATTTTTGGCACTTTCGACTTCAACTCGACCTACCGTGGTCCCAATGAACAAGAGGGAGAAGTGGTTGGTAGCGGTAGAAAGAGCTGGCTCTAGACTACTAGGCTGCCATACAGCTAAGGGGGAGAGCGGGTAACGGGGGAGAAATTTCGGTTTGAAATCGGTGTGTCTTCCCGTGTTTTGGTCAGAATGGGTTACTTCTCCAGTGAAATTCCCGAGCTTTCTGAGACTCTTCCACACCCTACACTGAGATGCTAACACCTTCAACTTCTAGACTACTGCGCCGCTATACAGCTAAGGGGGAGAACGGGTAACGTGGGAGGAATTTCAGTTTGAAAGTAGTGAGTGTTCCCATCTTCACATACTATTGTGATGAGTCCAGGATCTATTCAGGTCTCACCACTTCCAATTCAGGTTTCCGTTTCTTGTTTTGTAGTCCATAACAGCGAAATGAAATACATTTCATTGGCAGAATACTCCCAAAGCGACATTATGTCATAGCAGTGAACCCATTTGCACAAGTGAGCCTGATGAGAAGGTAACTATGGAAATTTCTGCAGCCCTATCACCCACTAACAAAGTAGAAGGTGTTAGAATGTCAGTAGGGTGTGGAAGATTCTCAGAAGCTCTGGAATTTCACTAGAGAAGTAACCCCATCCTGACCAAAACACTGGACGACACATCAATTTCAAACCGAGATTTCTCTCCCGTTACCCGCTCTCCCCCTTAGTTGTATGGCAGCCTAGTAGTCTAGAGCCAGCTCTTTCTACCGCTACCAACCACTTCTCCCTCTTGTTCATTGGGACCACGGTAGGTCGAGTTGAAGTCGAAAGTGCCAAAAATTCGCCGAAGGTCAAGCCGACCGCTTCGGCTCCGTCGCAAGCCTCCTCCCTTGGAGGAGGCTTGTCGCCAAGCTTACTTTCTACACTTGGACGAGATGACGTGACCCAACCGCCAGCTCCCTTCTCATGGGATTATTCCTTTGTTGCAGACAGTAGCGCACATCATCAGGAATTAAATATTTTCGACGGACCGAACTCGCCCTCAGTGTCAACCCTGCCGTGGTGGATTAGCCACATTCATAAATTTCATATCCAACTCTCATTTCAGTATCTGTGTAGCCACTGTAGCGTGGATATCGACCCTTGATCTAGGATGAGAGTCATGCCACCGTGCTGATCTACGGCATGGGTAAATAGAATGGAGCAGATGAAGCAGGGAAAGAACAAAAAAAGATACAGACACCAGTGCGTCCTTTCTTTCGCACTAAACAGGGATAAGCGTGAAGTAATAATTTGTCAAACAATGTCATCTCCAGGCCTATGTATGGCCCAAAACCTATTGTCCTTGAAAATTCACTTTTTTAGCACAGTAAGCTGAACCAAGCTGCTCGTGTATTGGGGCTTTCATTGGATAATCAACAAATATCACTGTGTTTTGGTCTCTAACTAACCTCGCTACTACAATCGAGGTGTAGGGAGACCAACTTGATGCTCGACAGATGTGTCAAGAATGAAAAGGCTTCATTGATAGACCTGTATTGTTTTATATCCTGGTTGGTCAGGCGTACTCGCATTTCGGGCCTGTTTTCTTCTTTTGTGAAATTGTGTCAAATTATCTTCGTTGCAGCTCGCGCAATTTAATCAATCCCGAGCCACAGGATTAATCTGTAAGGCAACGTTGACTTCGAATTCCTTGTTTTCTGTCTGAACAATCGTGTGGTCGTCAGGCTTCCAACGAAACTCTGTCACTGGCAGTTTCACCAGCAACACTGCTCTTATTCCTGCCTCAATCAGATCGAATCAGACTTGTCACAAATTTTCATTTCCTCTTTCAACGTGGAAGAGGATCAGACGAAGTGCCACAATGTCTGGGTGTGCTTATTTTACCTGGTTTCCGATGCTGGGATAGAAATAATTCTGCTCACACTACAGTGGGCAGCATAACTGACGGCAAGGAGAGCAGGAGTACAGGTTTTACAATATGATTGCAATAAGTTGCTGATATGACCTTCCACCAAACATGTTCCAGCGAGGCGCAGTCCTTCAAGTGTTGATCTCGATCAACGGAAGCCTTCACCGTCCGGACGCCAGTTCAGTGGCAGCCCAAACAGTCGCCTAATCCATCAACTCCCACAAACGGTTCTACGACCCCCATCCTCGCCATTGCGATGTCTGATCACTTCCCTGAGAATATCGATATGGTCGAAGCTTGCCCATGCGATGATGTGCAGCAAGCTTGCTTTCTCCATCTCTTGTGCTTAACATGGATTCGTGGGGTTTGGTCCGGCGTATCTTCTCTGGGAATGATGGAGAGGGAGATGGCGCAAGTTGGACAACGCACTGATGCGCCGCAGGCATGACCTGATCTTTTCCCTCACTTGTCTCGTTTAACATGAATTTGTGGGCTTTAGTCCCGCACATCTTCTCAGGGAATGATGGCTGAGGAAACATTGATTTCACCGAAGGATGATCAAGGAACAGAGTCCATGGCACTAGCCCATCTCATCACCCCAGTAACATTACGACATCGCAGTCCAATCCACCTCTCCATTCTTCCCTCTTTCCTTTCTCGCCTACCTCCATCAATTCACACGCTCTGGATCACGTTTGTCTTACCTATTCGATTCTGGAGCGAGGATTATGGGCCGTCGAAATCATCCTACTTCTCTCTGGCAGGTCTCGAAAATGAAGTAGAACCCGACGGGACAGTGATTCTTTGCGTCGCGTTGGAGGAGGAAAGTATTGCAGTCACTTTTGGGGATACCAAACATCATGCATCCGTTGAATTTGAGGGCCTGTATCGGAAGCCCTTCACATGCACTTTTCGTCTTCCAGATAATCGCTCTCAGGTCCTCTTTGAACCCGTTGCCCTATACTCCAAGTGGCAACGGCGTTTCATTCCTCTCAGCGAATGGGAGGAATCAACCATCCCATCTACAGGTCTGGGGACCACCATCCAACTCTCCCTCTACAAAACTCGACCTACAGGTATTAGTTTATGCAGTATCACACACCTTCCTACTGAGATCCTCTCACTCATCTTCGAGTTTCTTTCATTCGATAAATATGAGGAGCTTAGAGAAGGTACTGGACGTCTCGTTTCCTTCGAGCAACTTTCTGACGTCTGTCAGCTCTGGAAGGCTGTTTCAGTCCAATATTTGGATGATGATATATCTATGAAGGAGAGGCATGCTCGTTTGACAGCTTATCCTAATGCCGGGCTTTCGTGGTCATCCCTCTGGTTTATGAAACAGCTTGACGATGACAGCGTTGAGATGGCGAAAGACGCCATCGCTGGCTCGCCGAATGTTACGGAGGTGGAGCTGAATGCATTGTGGAATGAAGAGCAGGCAAAGATTGTGTTGCATGCGATTGAAGGCTTGACGAGGTTGGATTGCATAACATTTATTGGGCCAAGTTCGATAAAGTGGAAGAAGGATGTGGTCGAGAATTTTACGCGGAGGATGGGTGACAGGATCAGAACCTTCCATGCTTACGACGTGGAGGACTCTGCCTCATTGACATCACCAGGCCTTCAATTGTCATCTGACCTCAAAATCCTAACGCTTTACAAATACCCGCCTCTCCCATCGCTCTCTCTCCCACTCACTCTCACATGGCTGAATCTCTCCAACCTGTGTCCCCTCCCTCCCTCCGTCTCAGGCTCCTGTCTACCGCCTCTTCTAGATTGGCTCCAGATCACCCTCGCCCCCTACTCGCCGGATGGAAAGATCTCCATCCTACCCACTCCGCTCGACCTATCACACCTGAAACATCTGACCGGACTCTCCCTCGACGGCGGTGAGGAAACTTCAAACCTTGTTTCCCCCCAGCTCTTCCAAACCCTCAGAAATGCAAAAGCGATAAAGTACATAGATGTTCGGTACTGTATGGTGGACTGGGGATTCAAAGGGTTCGTATTCTCAGATTTCATCTGCTGGTTCTTTGGAGGCGGGGAGGTGAAGGAGGAGGGGGATATGGAGGATGGAGCTGAAAAGGTGAAGACGACGAGAGGACGCAACTTGAGGGTTCAGCTATTCTTTGGAGGGTGGCTTGAGGACGAGATATGCAAGGCAAGGAGCACATTGAGAGAGTTTGGTGTGAGCAAGAAGGATAAAAATACATGGGTTCGGGAGGGAGGGGAGGAGTGATGCTGGAGGTACAGATTTCGTCTGTGTTCTAGAGAAGAAAGAGAAGAAGGTGCACAGTTCGTATCCATCTACTCATCTAACGCAGAATTGAAAAGATGCGGGTTCATATAGGACGACGTCAATCATCCATCCCTAGCTCTATTCATCGTATCACATCTCACAAATCTCTCCTCCTTCGTGCCCAACACCTCACACTCGACAATTGCAAGACATCTTCAACCCCGTTCGCACCAAATCCTTCTGCATGCACTGTTAGAGTCCAATGTCGTTAAAGTTTCCTATGTCCTACTTCCCGGAGTGATTCGGTTTAATAAAGTTTATCGAAGAGGGATATGGACAATGATGGATGGGGGGAGGGGGGGAGGATTACTTAGTTCCTTGAAGAGGTATATGAGGAGATTCGGTTTGTGAGGAGGATGCTTTCTGTGTGTATTACGGGTGTCTACTCTCATGCAAACAATTCCGCTAATTCCCTGTAAAAGGGTTTAAGACATCAAATTCCACCCAGAAAGTGTCACAGTGCGGGATCTTGGTTAAGCTGTTCTCACGGTTGACGATGACTCGTGCGTTCCGATGACGGACCAATTGGCACTTGCTGTCGGAGGTCGAAGACGTGATACAATGCCAACAATGGAATTCCTTCAGCCCCTGGTTGAAGGACAAAGTTCCCATCTTGTTGTCCCTTCATTCCTTAATCTTTGTCCAAAGAGTTCCATTTAAGCATTCTTCGAGGTTCGGTCATTGTCATGATTGCGTTCTCTTCATCCTCTGCCTTCGCTTCCTAGAAACGTGCATCACCCAGTGTCAACCTCAGAACATCACAGCAGAGGGGAGAGACGAACCTGAGCGGTCCTAAAAGCGCGGATTGCATTTTTGAATATAAAGCGATGTGTGATGTGCGTCTCAGCAGTCTACGAGCCCCTAGTGCTTGCTCCGAACACCCGGTTCGTATTCATTGAGCAAATCAATAAGTACGAAGCGTCAGAGCAAAGTTATAGTGCAAGAGGTAGAAGGGAGGTCGACCGGGAAAACCGTTGACGGTCACATCCTTCGTGAGGATGGCAGTGATGGCCGCCTGGACGAACTCGTTGCCTATTCCGGCTTGGGTGTACATTCTGCCGTCCTTGACAAGGTAGACGGCCTGAATGCACTTCTGTTCTCGTCCATCTATCACCATCAGTACATCAATCTTCAAAATGTCGGATGGAAAGCAAGGACACACGCACTTCGCCCCTATGCAGTCTACGTGGAGGTCGATACTCCAATCCCTAGTATGCAACCTTGAACTTCTCCTTCATGATCCCCGCGGTCTTCATCGAGTACGCTATCCTCTGCTCTCCCTCCTTCACTAAACCACAAACGCAAAACACGGCGGGCAAAAGAAAGATAAACGTGAGTCAAGCCATGCATAAGAGACGTTACAGTTGGACGCACGTTTGGGACATGAAAGTCTCTGATTCCACATACATATTTGCGAAGCCAGCCTGCCGCTCATGACTGTCGACGGCGATTCTCCTTCTACCGCGCCAACGCCTTCCCGACTGCCTGTGCGAGGACTCCTACTAGCTCGGCTCTTCACAACACCATTGGTATTTTTCTTTTGCCGATAGAGCAGAAGAAGGGGGAGGAAGACGAACCCGCAGATGGCGACGTTCAACCCAGCTTTCGTCGACTACGACGTGCCACACTTTGGACTGCCACGGAGAGCGGTCCTGCCATCACTTCTCCTCTTAGGGAAACGTTCTATCCATTCGGTTTCGTTGATCAAGATATTCCATGGGAGCAGAGGGAATGGAACACACATCCTGAAGTTTGTAGGCGCTTTCCAGCACAGAAATGATAAGTGAGCGATCGGGGAGATGAGTAGACGAGAGGAGCGGTCGTAAAGGTCGTCTCGGAACTTGTAGAACCCTTCAAGAGTTCCGTCCTGTCATCCAATGCGGTTAGCGCCCAAACATGTACCACAAAGAGGACAAAAGAATGGGAAAAACTCACAAAGGAAGGGTAGCGGCGAACTTGATGGAAGGCATAGCTCATGCCTTGCCGCTGTGCAGTCGTAAGATGTCCTAAAAGTCACTCTCCGGGCTAAAGTGCGACGCGATCTCCCCTTCTTGAGATGTTTGACTTTGGGCCAAACAATGTTCATTTTCTTAGCAAGAGGATGAGAGACGGGCAGCGGGGAGAGGTAGAAACGGAGAGCGACTACGCAGGCAGTTTCATGACTCAAGACCATAGACCATAGCTACTTTGATGCTGAAATTCATGATCTTCCCATTCGGGGACGTCGGAATCACAGACGCCTCTGCGCGGATCCTGCTTCCATCATTTGCGTTGCAAGTTGGGCACAGGAAGAAAAGGATGACAGACGGCAGCGGTGAGATCTTGCGATATCTTGCGCATTCGGAACGCGCCGCGTCGCGAATGTGACCCGTGAAAGCGAAATCGAATGGGATTTCGGTTAAGTCATCAGAAATGGCCTGACTGCTCCAGCTACGTTCATTTCCTCCGCCTCCGCAAGCAGTCACTAGTCCGCGGTCTCTGAACATCCTCCATCGTCTCTCGATCTCCGAGTCCGCCGCCCTTCGCTCTTTCTCGCTCTGAGCTAGCCGTTTCTTTCATGCAGCCCCATGCCTCACTCCTCTTGCGTCTCGCTGGTCTCCTTCGCTGTGGATAGTGCTGGTGTCCCTCTCCTATCCCAGTCACCTTCGGCATCACCTCCGGCTCCTCTCTCCTCTTCAGTACTCTTCACCGTAGCTATCCCCCACCGTCCCCTTCTGCTGCTGATGGAACCTTCCTAAGACCACGGGTGATAGAGTCGGTACGAACCAAAATACTTGGACAGCTGGTGACAGAGCACGCTCGACAGGGTGGCGACGCGCAGGGAGGGTAGACGGTAGTGGGGGTGTGCGCAAGTGATGAATGGACAAGTGCAATTAGCGCGAAGAAGGGAAGAAGGGAAGGAATAAAGATACATTGCCAACAGAATGTAATGGAAGGCGAAGTGTGACAAAGATCGAAGGGACAGAGTGGTACGAGAGAAGAGGTGACCGTCTCGTCCCCTCTCCCTCTGTTTGCATTTGCGTTTACTGACATAGGTATTAGGTTTCTCTCCCGTCACCCTAGTAGCCATCGCCCTTCTCCCCCTGCAACTCCGTCCCGCCTCAGCGCTGCTCGTCCCTCCCCGCGTCCTGACTTACCCTCACTGCCGGGCTAAGAAGCGAGAGGGCAGTTAGGAGGAAGCAGGAAGGGTCGCCCCGCTGCACCAGTCTCAATACCTCAAATCCGACCTATCCGTCTTTCCCCTAACCCTTGCCACACCTCTCGCCTCTCTCGCTCCATCATCGCTTTCTCCCTACACCCCCGTCGACATCCATCATTCTTCGCTCCTACACCAACCTTTCTGTCCTCCAAAATGAACGCCAGGCCGAGTTGGACGTCGGATCGCCAAAGCAGAGGACGGAGTGAGACAGCGGGTAGGGGATTGAGCCTGGACATCGGAGAGGCATGATATGCTTTCTCTCACCCACGGTTGCCCTGTCGCTTTGCCTCGCTCTCTACCATTCCCACCCCCGCTTCAGCCGTCCCTCGACTCTGAGCAACTTGCTTCACCGTAGACATCGCAAGTCAACCGCGAAGCGTAGTAAGGCGCGTGATGGCGAAGGAGGTGGACTGTGGCTCAGATGCGGTCGGAAGGGGTTCAGAGAAAAGTCCCTGCCAACCTGTTCGCCCAGCCCGCTCGTGCCGCCCTCGTTCGCCGCCTCGCCCATTCTCTTGCCCTCCACTATTGCCTATTCCCCCTCCAATCCCCGCACAATGGTGATCTAAGGCTAACCCAGAGCACGGTAGACACATCAAATGGCAAAAAACTTGGACAGAGGGAACAACATTGGTTGCTGATCGATCACAGAAGGAAGAGAGAGTGACCGTCCCGGCGTCTCTCCCGCTCCTTTTTTGACATTCGCCAACTCATTTTGCCTCACTTACCCTCTCACTCCACTTCGCATCCCTCTCCGCCTATGTTCACCGTTCATTTCCACCAACCTGTCCGCCTTTTCGCATTCTCGCCTCGTTGGGCTTTCCTCTCTCCCGGAGTGTATTTTCTTTCTCCCTTCCTCTCTCCCTGATACAAGTGTCCTTAATAACACGCGCACTAGATCCGTTGCGCCCCCCTTTCTGCTAGTCTCAATCCACCTCCTCTCGCACTCCACCGTCCCTCACGCCTCCACCAAGCCTGTGGAGCGCACCGAAGTCGAATGTGGGCTGAATGTTGGACGTCGCAGAGCGAAAGGGGAAGGAAGAAGTGTCACGAAGCCGACAATCAACGTGGGATGTCACAGCGACGCCTCGCATTTTCTTTCCAACTTCTGTTCGCACTCCCGTTCGATCCCTCCTCGCCCATGTTCCATCCCGCTCTCCTACTCTCTCTCCCACCTCATTCTCCTATCCTCCGTTGCACTCCGGCTCGCATTACATAGATCACCTTCGCCCTACGCTTGCTTCGTGACATCGATGTCAAAAAAGAGATAGCTGATGGACAAAGAGGAGGGGAATGTGGGCAGTGATGGATCAGGCCACAAGTGGACGTCTAGGTCAGTCCCTCTCGTGCTCCTAAGCCTCTACCATCCATCCCTTTAATCTCCCACTACTGACTCAAATGTCATATAACTTCTCGCAAGTGGCCACGTCTGCCTCCTCTGTCATCCTGATTGCTAACTGCCCTCCATAATGTCCCAGCCCTATCTAGCCTTGCTCTCACAATCAGATATGGACGAAGCATCAGTATCAGGCGTTCTGCCTAGCGCTTGCAGTGTAATTTAGGTACTGGTATTGCAAGGGATTTCAGTTCTTTTGCATATTTTAGGCTTTCCTGTGACATTAGTGCGAGGAAACCAAAGCCTTCAATGTCCGGACGCCGACTTCCACCCAACACCATTCGAATTGCAAACGGCCACGTAATCCATAGACTCCCACGAACGGTTATGCGATCTCCATCTTCACGAGTTGGTGATATCTGATTTGCCTGATCATTGCGCCGAGAACGTCGAGATGGTTCAAGTTGGACAATGCACTGATGAGCTGCAGGCATGATTTGATCTCTCTGCGTTGTCTCGTTTAATGTGCGTTCGTGGGCTCTAGTCCAGCGTGTTATCTCCCAGAATGAAAGAAAGAAAAACATCGATGTCATGCAAGCATGCAAGGATGATCAGGGGACAGAGTCAATCGCACTGGCGCATCTCATCACCCCAGTAACATTACTCCATGGCACTCCAATCCACCTCTCCATTCTTCCCTCTTTCCTTTCTCGCCTACCTCCATCACTTCACATGCTCCGGATCACATTTCTCTTACCCATTCGATTCTGGATGTTCGGATATGGGCCATCGAAATCATCCTACTTCTCTGTGGCGGGTCTCGAAAATGGAGTCGAACCCGACGGTGCAGTGATTCTTTGCATCGCGTTGGAGGGGGAAGGCATTATGGTAATTTTTGGGGATACTAAATGTCGTGCATTCTCGGAATTGGAGCGCCTGTCTCCGGAGCCCTTCACATGCACTTTTCATCTTCCAGATAATCACTCTCAGGTCCTCTTCGAACCCGTTGCCCTGTACTCCTGGAAGAAACGGCGTTTCATTCCTCACAGCGAATGGGAGGAATCAACCATCCCATCCACCGGTCTGGGGACGACCATACAACTCTCCCTCTCCACAACTCGACCTACAGGTATTAGTTTATGCAGTATCACACACCTTCCTACTGAGATCCTCTCACTCATCTTCGAGTTTCTTTCATTCGATGAATCTGACTATCTCGTTTCCTTCAAGCAACTTTCTGCCGTCTGTCAGCTTTGGAGGGCTGTTTCAGTCCCTTATCTGAATGAAGATGTTTCTGTAAAGGAGAAGCATGCTCGTTTGACAGCTTATCCTAATGCTGGGCATTTGTGGACATCCCTCTCAGTTGACGATGACATCAGCATTGCGATGGCGAAAGATGTCATCGCTGGTTCGCCGAATGTTACGGAGGTGGCGATGGATGCATTTTGGAATGAAGAGGAGGCGAAGATTGTGTTGCATGCGATTGAAGGCTTCATGAGGTTGGATGACGTAATGTTTGGAGGGCGAGGTTTGAGACAGTGGAACAAGGATGAGGTCGAGAATTTTATGTGGAGGATGGGTGACAGGATCAGAAAGTTGCGTGCTGTCGAAGTGGAGGACTCTGCCTCATCAACATCACCAGGCCTTCAATTATCATCTGACCTCAAAACCCTAACGCTTCACGCATACCCGCCTCTCCCGTCGCTCTCCCTCCCACTCTCCCTCACGTCATTGCGTCTAGACAATCTGTGTCCCCTCCCTCCCTCCGTCTCTGGCTCCTGTCTGCCGCCTCTTCTAGAAGAACTCGAGATCAAGCTCGCTTCCTACTTGCCTAATGGGAAGATCTCCATCCTACCCATTCCGCTTGAGCTATCACACCTCAAACATCTCACACACCTCGAACTTGATGGAGGTGAGGAAACTTCAAACCTCATTTCCCCCCAGTTCTTCCACACACTCGCAAATGCAAAAGCAATAGGCTATATAGAGGTTCGGTACTGTGTTGTGGACTGGGAATTCACTCAGTTCGTATTCTCAGATTTCATTCGCTGGTTCTTTGGGGACAGAGGGGTGAAGGAGGGGGGAGATGCAGTGGATGTTGCTGACAAGGTGAAGAGGAGGAGAGGACACTATTTGGCGGTCGAGCTGTTCTTTGGAGCATGGCCTGAGGAAGAGATATGCATGGCTAGGAGCACCTTGAGAGATTTTGGTGTGAGCGAGGAGGATAAATCTACATGTGTTTGGGAGGGTGGGGAGGATGATCCTGGAGGTACTCAGATTTTACTCACGGTCTAGAGAAGCCACGACAAGATGGTGCACGGTTCCTTCTCCTCCACAACTAACACGACATTGAAAATGGTTGACTGGTGGCAGAGCTGGAAATCGTTCGGGATGATGCCATCCGTCCAGCCATCCCCCTCCTATTCAACATAACCCACCTCCCAAAGGTCACCCTCCCTTGCACTCGACACCTTGTTCCAGTGGAATACAATGCTATCCAAATCATACCGTCATCATTTTGGCTGGATATGTTCGGTTTCCCAAGTTTATACGTTGGTTTTTCGGGATCAGGAGGAACGGGATATGAAGATGGATGAGGATGGATGGCCAGAGAAGTTGAAGTTTGAAGTTGAGCTCTGTTGAGGCATGAGGATCTTTCCAGCTTTATTTGCTTCTAAACCTTGGATAGTGGATTTGCATAAAGAAGATCATAATATTTTCGGTGTGTATTTTCAAGGTGTCTTCTCACCTCACAGTACTTCTGCCAATCCCCTGTAAAATCGTGTGGAAGAGTTGGACCTCATGGAAACCATGGTCAAGAACTGCTTGTCAATCATCTTTTTACCTTTAGCTCAGTGTTAGGGCAAACACTATGTGCGGTGGCCAATGGGCGATGCGTCTGTAGTGGAGGTAAACTTTAAGAAAATACTCTAAGGTCACCACCACTACATCTCGATGTAAATATACTTATGTAAAGGCACTGCCATAAACAGTAACGTATGTTTCTTGAAACACATAAGATAGCTAGATCAGGAAAGCAATAAAGGGAATACTCGGAAATAAGATATAACTGAGCAATACTAGTGAGAAGGGATAATGAGGCGAAATGTATAAGGTTTGCTGAGTGGCGATTCATGTGAGAAAAGGGGATAGCAGCGGACAGCGCGGGCATGAGCAAAGCGTCGATGGGTAAGCACGTGATCCCATGCCGTGGCGAAATAGGTCACATGACTTCAGATGGAGCATTTCGGTAATGCGTAGGGGCAAGCCTGACAACAGCCCCCAAATTTCTGACTAGTGTGCAGAGCTTTTCCTGTTCGACACAAAAAAGTGTCTGGCGAAGGAGGAGGAATGAAAACGGACAGCGGTTGAAAGTAAGCGTCGAGCGACGGAGGAGAATTTGTGCGCTCAGAAGTCGAGTGCAGCAGTGAAAGGATCCGAGGTTGGGGTCGTGAGGGCGTTGTCTGATCACCTGGTGACTGCGACTACTTTTGTTCTGCCTGCAGCGTTGGATGATAGAAACCCGTTCGCCGTTGCGCCAGTCGCCAAATTTGTAGTGCGCGACGGGAAAGTGCGAATCGATGACAAGGAATTAGATGCGGCGAAATACTGGTACTTCTGGCCAAGGACTCGTGAGGCCTATTCTCACACTGCGGTGAACATCAATCTGGGCGAGTTGGAACTCGAATTGGTTATCACGACTCCTCAGGCGAATCTGCGCATTCTTCCCACATTGGCAAGCATTGGGACGCAGCGATGTAGCAATTGTACTAGAAAAATTCGTGCGGCACCTATCAAAGCGGCAAAAAAAGAAGGCCAAGGCTGACAACGACTCCCAGGTGTGCGACTTCTCTGCTGGGCATGTTGCAACCGCGTTCGGTCAGGCCTGTTCGCGTTGTCACAGTTTGCGAAAAAGGTGTGAGCTTTTTTGCCTTTGAGATATTTGCGAGAGCTCTCGATGTTAGTCGTAATGTCAACTACATTCCATCCTAAATGCGTCGGCAACGGGAAAAATGCCCATCGGCTTTTGCTGAGAGCAACTACAAGAACCTATTGGACACCGACGAAGACTCTCCCGCGCATTCGATGCTGAGCGCCGCTCGGTTGTACTCCGAAGCGTTCAGCATGAATTTCGCACAAACGATGCTCGCGGCTGCCAGGTTGAATGCACAAGAGGGGGTGGATACTCTTAAGGCCCCCAAGTTGCAAATGGAGTTGTATAAGAAGAGGCAGGATGATCGTACTGCGGAGGATGGGGCAAGTGAGGGTTCTGTGGTGGAAGGTGTGATCGCCGATGTGACCGGTAGGGTGAGGTTATCCATTTTTCGGCGACACACCTGACTATGCAGGCTTGTTTAGGTATCGTACGGCATCTAACCCGTCATCAGTTGCAAAAAAGATGTCGCATCGGCGAAATCGAGTTCCGACTTGGCGACTTAAAACCTTCGTTGGCCCAAGAGGCCTATGACAATTCTAATTATGATGCGTATTCTGTTTCCTTTTCGAGTAGTAGTGATAGCGAGGAATCTGTCCAGAGTGGTGATTTTGAGCTTTGAAATGTATGTAGTTTGCGTCTCAGTACAGTCATTTGCAAAATTAGTGTCATTTCTCACTCGTCGTCAACTTCATGCCGGCCACTCCCCGGGTGGCAAATTTACGTCATTGTCGGTGACGGCGTAGATCACGTGCATGCAGCAAATGATTTCTTGGACATTCTGTTTTGAAAGAGAGCTTAATAGGTAGGAATGTGAACACACATTCTGGGATGCACATTAGAGCGTAGGAATTTGCCTGAAAGACATGTCAAAAGGTGTTTGTTGGACTTGTTGAGTGTTGACGCATCACCAAAAGCGCCAGCCTGCGTCGCTATGCGATGCGGAAGGCGGCCGGCATGAAGTTGACGACGAGCAACAAACGACACTAATTTTGCAAATGACTGTATCAGCGGCGAATTGCTGGGCGTCGACAAGTGTACACTTTGTCATGGTGGCATCAGGGATTGTGGTGAGTGGGGACCCTTGGCAAAGTGGGTGAAGTAAGACTCACACTCCCCTGTCTAGAGTGGGTGAAGTAAGACTCACACTCCCCTGTCTAGTGGAGGACCCTCAGGCGTTCCTCCCACTAGCTAGCCAAGCTTATTTTGGAGCTCGCAACCAAATAGGCCTGGCCCACGCGCTCGTGGACACAACGCGCAGTATAACCGGTCGGCGGTTTGTGTGCTCGTCGCCGGTCTATCGTCTTTGTGACGTAATGTGTTGTTGAGCGAACAAGGACGTGTAAACCAAAAAAGCAAAAGCAAAAATGGCATAGAATAACATCAAAACAGAGTGTAAGGTGAAGGGGAGTCGTTGTGCACCTCGCAATTGAGGGATTTTTTGAAATTTGACCGGTGTTATTTTGGTGCAATACGCAACCGTCCGGTGAAAACGGGCGGGACAACTCACCAACAAACCGGTCTCCGATCTGTCCGTTGAGGAACAGACCGGCGCCTCACTTAGACCTATGTTCAACAATGTGACTAAGGATTCACCCAGCGAGGCGTACAGAGGAGTAGGTCCTCCTAAAGTGAGGGGGAGGGGACCTCGCGATTGAGGGCAATTTTTGTAAATGCGACATTGGTGATGGTGTGAGAACGCAATGAGCATTCGTCTTTGACAGGCGATGAATGGACTCACCAATGACCAAGTCGCCGACCTGCCCATTGAGGAGCAAGTCGGCGCCTTGCCTTGACCTAAGTATCAAAGACTAGGATTTCACCCGGCAAGGCATATAGGGGTGTTGGACCCCTTAAAGTGAGGAAGACCCTCCAGCGCGTTTTCGTCGAAGGTTACGAGAACACGCATTTGGGCGATTTTTTGCGGAGTTCGGTATGGAATCGGGACGAACTGCGAGAGGGTGTGCAGTGTGATAGTCTTTTATAGCATCCTGTGAATTTTCCAGATCTGCGATGCTGATCCACTTGTCCTCAGATGGTGAATACCCTTTGTACCGAACGTGATATTTGAAAACTCTATCACGGGTACCAAACCATTTTCCATGAACAATTTTTTCCACTTCCCACTCTTTAATTCCGTTCACCAATTCTGGAGGTGGTTTGGGCAACTGGACTCTGCCAGGGATGTCGTCTTTGTTGACTTTTCGTATTAGGCCCACATGGAACACTGGATGTATCTTCCATGAGGATGGTAATTCGAGTTTAAGGTTGAGGGGACCCAAAACTTGCAAAACGCGAAAGGGGCCATGCCATTTGTCGTCCAACTTTTTGACAGGTCTTGTAAAGGTTAGACGGTTTTACAACTAGACTTTACAAAGTATATGTCCTTTGATCTCTTTCACACTAGGTTTAAACAACAATCCTTTCGTAAGCTAGGCACAAGACGTGACGTCGTTGGTTGTCGGTAATCCTTATGTTATTCCGAAGATGTACTATAAGATGAAATGTATACAAGAGGTTTGAAGGGTTGGTTGCGGAGGTGTTGATCCAGTCTCTGGAATGTGCTGAAGGAGTAGAGTCGTTGGAATGTCTGGAATCCTTACTCGTTTGAGCTCCTTTTATGTGGTTATGGAATTGTTCCAGAATATTCCAGATACTCTAAGTGATGGCAGTTAAGGTTATTCAGAAAATATTCTAGACTGTTCTACCATATTCCAGAGTAATGTTCTAGGCTGTTCTAAGAGGTTCCAGAAGGTTCCAGTATCTCCTATAATGAATGTGGCCTAACCATTACAACTTCCCCCTCCTTGAAAGGAAGGCTTGTCCTCAAGCCTTGTTTAGAAAGAACCTATAGGGAACATGGCACTTTACTATCTTCTTTCATGAACAGTGTTCGATTGTTCTTATTGATCTAGTGCCTTTGTATCATACAAGTTCTTTGCTTGAGAAATACAAATACAAGGGGTTCTCTTAGCCTAGCAATATAAGTACAAGTTGTTCGCTATATTCTTTAGAAAGAGATAGAAATTTTCCGACATTTAGTGTCTGGCAGCATCAAAAGCCTTCAAAAACTTCCTAGTAGCTTTCATAGCTACAAGTAGTTTCCTACAAGCAGGTTGCCTGTGTAAGTCCTCGAGGGTTAGGCAATAGACAGGTCTTCCAATTGGGTGGTATCTTCCTGTCTCCGGATCACAGTTGAGAACTCTAAGATCTTCCAACCATTGGGTTCCGAGGTGTCAATCTTGCACATCATGATGCGATAAATGAGCGAGGCTTTGGTGAAGGCAGGGCTGAAGTCTCTCAGACTGGCTTATTCGACTTGGATGGGTGCTCGCCAAGGAAGAGGAGGAGAAGGAGGTTGACCATTGGGGATGATTCCGTAATACCCTCCTTGAAGGCTTCCAGGGCCGAAAGAGCAAATTTCTGTGGTAGCAAACATCTTGGCTGGGCTCTTCTTTGGAGGCCGATAAGCTGCAACATCTTGCAAACCAGTAGACATGGTCTCCAAGGAGGGAAGGGTGATCGAGCTAGCCGTGTCGAAGATAGCGTCTTCAATGTCCGAAGTTGAAGCATCAGGTCTGAGCGATTGTGCAACAGCAACCGATTCGAGTTCATCGATTACTTCGATCGAAGGTGGAGATTGATTATTTGCACCCACGTTGGTTCTCTCCACCTGATTGTCACGTTGAGGGCGCTTAAAAGCAATCATTAATCAATGTTGCTACTTTGTGTAACAAGACTTATACAAGGGATCGGCCTAGTGAATTACTAAAGAACCATCCATCTACCTTCTCAATATACTGATCCCAAGACCAGAAATCGACGATGTCAGGGTACATGGTGACAATAGTTCGTCCAGCGAGATATTTGTGGAAATCCGCAAGGTGGCAATAGGTACCGCCGGGCGTCCATCAAATATAGATATCGTTACAGGAGTCCTCCAACATCCCAAGAAAGATGATTCTGTCATACAGTAAGCGTCTTATCATAATTATGAATTAAGCCTACTTTTCAAGATGCATAGGTATTTCCAGGCAATATTGCACAAAGCTATGGTGCTTCCAAACTTCGTGGAGTTCGAGGATATGAGGGTGCATGTCGTGTTCAGTGATAGGGTCGTAAGAATCATCTTGATAGTGAGCCATGGCGAGTTTGGAGGGGTATTGAGGTATTTGGTGAAGTAGAGGTCCGAAGTGGAGAGTACTGAGAGGGGAGATTTATACTTTTCCTAGGTATGTTCTAGACTTTTCTATGCTTTTGAATTTATCCTGGAAGTGTGCTTATTGAGAGGGGAAAAGGGGGGAAATTTACAAGCACGGAGTGCAGCAGCCAAATTAAGCAGAAATTATCCAGGACAAACTTGTTTGTATCTTCTTCATTTTTTGCGTTATTATCGTTCTGAAAGTTGTGATAGACCTCCCTAACATGTACCTAGCATGTTCTATTGCTATTATACTCCATTATGATGAATCCTGCAAAGGCAATTTTCCACCCTTTTTCGCTTTTTTCTATAAAACAGATGGTTGGATCCCACAAAGGATAGGAATACTGGATAGAGGAAGTCTCAGAGGTTAGGGTTGTCTTAAATGCAAAGGGATTACTATCAATTTAAAGGAAATATCATGGTTTGTCATTTTATAACTAGTCGGGATTTTTTTTGTGTTTCGCAAATGTAATAGCGTTCTAAGCTAAACAAATTGTGACGACTAAGCAAAGCACACTTAGGGCTTTAAATCGAGCCTTAGACGGTCTTATTCCGTTGAATTTTGGCGAAGTTATGATGAAATTTCGAAAATAGTCTCTGTGGTGCAATAGTGCATTGTTTTTCTTGTTTTATGCTCAGCTACTTAATAAGACTCAATGAAACATGGTATGGCTGAAAGACAATAGTCAGAGCTTTCAATTATCCCCTTAGAAGTCTGCTTTGTTTCTTGTTTAACAAAGAGACAGTCAATTTCGTGTTTTTTTTTTGTGAAAAGTCACATGACTTTCTCAATTCTCCGTATTTTGAGGGGATTGAGTGAAGGGGGGCTCTCAGCTTGTAATTAGCCGTGTCCTTTCACGCTAAAAGTGTTGTTTTGATGTTATTAACCTGTTCACTCCTTTATCTCCTCTTAAATACCAATTATTCCACCAATTGCGCTTTTTTAGCCTTGTTTCTTGTTTGTCAGCGCTTTTTTTGTTGTTTTCATATTGTTATATGTTGTTTACTGAGGTATGGTCGTATGTAAGGAATGGAGAAAGGAGGGGAGGATGTGGGGAAGGAAAAACCAATGTAAATTACTGGATATATTTTTACCCTATCTACTGCAAGTAAGGTTCCCCCACATGTTTTCCATCAACCTTGGGTGTGAGTAAAGGCTTCTTTTTCGCAATTTCTAAGGTAACATTGGCATTATTATATCTGTTTCCAGAATAGGAAGTTCCAGGAAAGGCAAGTGTGCTGCGTTCGAATCCCAGTTGTGGATGCTTTTTTACTTGGAAGGGACGAGGCATCTCACCATTAATAGAGGAAATGTAGACACTTTGGTAAGGGTACAATGGCCCTGTAGATGTGTATTGAACATCAGCCTTTGAAGTGTTATAGTTGGAATTGGGTTTAAGGGTTCGCTCATAATCTGTAACAGCATTTGGAGCATTTTTGAGGTTATCCAGAGTCTCCCAGGTCCATTCATGTTCAGGATAGCCTTTCCAGTCTACTAGATACTCTACTTTGTTTCTACGCACCCGTTTATTCAGTATTTTATTGACTTCGTACTCATCTTCATCATTAATGTCGAAGGGTGGTGGTTCTTGTTCCTCACGCCCTTTGAACTCTTCAGGGCTTTCTAACCATGGTTCTAAGTATTCCGTATTAACGATAGGGAGTATCTTTATGTTGGCTGGAAAGTCAATAAGACAAGAGTTTGAATAGACGTCCACAATTTCAAATGGTCCGATAAATCGTGGTCGAAGTTTCTTGCTCGTCCTGTCTGAGAAGAAATCGGCATTCAAGTTTTCAGTTGAAACTTTCACTAAGTCTCCTTCTTTGAACGCATGCAAACGTCGAGTAGGTTCCTTGTACTTGGCTTGTTGAAGTGAAGCGAGCTTAAGGCTTTCATGAGCAGCCAGAAGGTCAAGGTCAAGCTTTTCAATAAACTCTTCGGTAGAGGCTACTGTAATATCTGGTACCTGTAATCACTCCGGTGTGATAGGATGAAAACCAGTGTCGAGTTCGAAAGGTGTTCGCCCAGTTGAGGCATGTACCGCATTGTTATACGCAAACTCGAGAGAAGGAAGAAGTTGGGCCCAATTGTCCTGTGCGTAGTTGATGTAGTGACGGAGTGCTTCTTTTAACACTCGCACTTGTCGTTCCGATTGTCCATCCATTTGAGGATGAAAGGCAGTTGAGAGGTTAAGCTTAGTATTGAAGGTCTGAAAGAGTGTTTTCCAAAACTGTGATGTGAATTTCGGGTCTCGGTCAGAGATGATGATCCTAAGGAGTCCATAAAGCCTAACAATCTCTTTGAAAAATAGTTTTGCTAATGCCATTGCATCAATAGTTGTAAATGTAGGAATGAAGTGTGTTCGTTTGGAGAGTTTATCAACCACGATGAGCACAGGATCGTATTGTTCATGTCCAGATGCTGGAAGACCAACTGCGAAGTCCAGTGTTACCGTGTGCTATCTTGATGGTGGTATCCGTAAGGGTCTGAAAGATCCAATGGGTTTTTTATTTACAGCTTTATTTCTCTGGCAGCTCGGACAGGACTCAACATATCTTCTGACATCTTTTGTAAGGTTCTTCCAGTAGTATGACTGAGAAACCAAAGCCACTGTCTTTGCGTAGCCAAAATGACCAGATGTTTCTGAATCATGTAATTCCTAATAATTTGAAGTTTAAGTGCTTTGAGGTCTGGAATACATAGTACCCAGTTATCTGTTACTTCATTTTTGTTATAAAGAAGTCCGCCAAGTAAACAGAAAAAACGAGAGAAGGTGGTGGGTTATCGCTTTGTAGTGCACTGATGATGTCTGCAAAAAATGCATCCTCCATATACCCCCTCCTTATTTTGTCGAGCTGCTCCGGATCCGCTTCTACAGTAGTGATGTTGTATACCTCAGCATCATACTCTGAAGCAGGGAGAGGAGCACGAGATAAGGGGTCAACATTAGAGTGAATACGTCCTGCTTTACGGACTATGCGCATCTTCTCTCTATACGGTTGTAAATCCAGAGACCATCGCGTTAATCGTTTGTTACCTCCAGAGTAATCAAGTATCCACTGGAGTGCAGAGTGATCTGTGATCACTGTAATTTCACATCCTTCGATGACTGGTGTGAGTTTCCTTAATCCCCACATAATCACAAGACACTCAAGTTTAGATGTGGTGTAGTTTTTCTCAGCTGAGGTAAGCTCTCAAGAGAGATACATGATAGGGTGTTCTTTCCCTTCCACATCTTTCTGAGCAAGAATAACACCTAGTCCGATAGTTGACACATCAGTATAAATAATGAACGGCTGGCTATAGTCTGGATGAGCAAGTACTGGTGCAGAACTAAGGACCTGAAGCAACTTTTCGAAAGAATGTTGACATTCTTCTGTCCACCTGAAGTCAGTCTCCTTTTTGAGTAGTTTTGTGATAGGAGCACACAGTTTTGCACAGTTTTCAATGAACTTGCGATAATATGCAATCATGCCCAGGAAACGTTGTACTTCTTTTACCGTCTTGGGAGGAGGGAAACTCAGTATAGCTTCAACATTCTTCTTGTCCTTCATGATGCCTAGGTTTGAAATATTATGACCAAGGGCTTTGATGTTGTGATAAAACAGGTGCGACTTGCTGAGCGATAATGTAAGTCCACTTGCAATGATCGTTTGAAGAACTGCTTCGTTGTGTGTTAAATGATCTTGAAATGTTTTTGAATAGATGACAATGTCATCAATGTAAATAAGAGCATACTTCCACTTATGTTGTGCAAGTATCCTGTCCATGCCCCGCTGGAACACTGCCGGTCCGTTTTTAACACCTAGTGGCATTCGTTTGAAGTGATACAGCCCTTTATGCGTCCTAAAAGCTATTTTTCTCTATCTTCTTGATGTACAATCGGTATCTGATGGAAGCCTTTCATTGCATCATGGTTTGAGAACCATGACATGCCAGAAAACTGCCCAAGGATATCATCAATCCGTGGTAAAGGGTATTGATCTGCTTTCGTGATAGCGTTGTGTTTTCGATAGTCTTTCACAAAGTGTAGCTTTCCACCGGAAAATGTAATAACAACCGGAGCTGCCCATGCAGATACGGATTCTTCAATAATATCTGCTTCAAGAAACTCAGCAGTTACTTGCTCTATAAACTCTCTGCCCGCTGGTGATGCTCTGTAGGGAGGCAAAGAGATAGGATGACTATCTCCTGTGTTGATAACGAAATTAGCATCTTGCATCTCTCCACAGAATAGAGAGCCATAAGTAAATGCTTTCCTATTGCGAATTATCATGCGTTGCACCGCTTTCCTTTGCTCAGATGTTAGCTCTGAGTTGATGTCAAGCTGCTTTAACGCCTCAAGAAAAACCTTCAAGTCTTCTTGTTGAGATAGTGTCTCATTAACACCAACGTTTGCTTCAGCCTTTTTAGCTGGGATAATATCTCCTTGTATCTCTCCATGTTGAAAAGATAGATCGCTGCTTGAGAGGTTTATTGTTATCCTTTTGAGAAAACGTGAGGGACACCCACAAACGCCCGGCATGAGGATAGGCTTTCAAATGAACATGCCTCTCCTTCATAGAAATATTGGCATTCAAATAAGGGACTGAAACAGTCTTCAAGAGCTGACAGAAAGCAGAAAGCTGCTGGAAGCAAACGAGATGTTCATCAGGCACATCTTCAATGAATCCTTCGCCTTGACTGAGTGAAAGGAAGTTGCAGATGAGAGAGAGGATCTCGGCGGGTAGCTGTTCAATAGGGCATGGACCAATCGCTAGAGTTCGAGTTGGGGAGAGCGAACGTTGGATGGTGATTCCTTGATCGGTGGATGGAATGGTTGTTCCTGTCTATATGGGAACGGAACAATCAATGTCTCCGGAGGTTTCGAAGATGGCCTGAGATGCATCATGTGGGAGGTAAACCATGCACGTTAAGTGGTCATCCCATACATCATGTTTGGCACCTTCAAAAGTTACTGGAATCCTTTCCTCCTCCAAAGTGATGCAAAGGTTTACTGCACCGTCGGCTTCAACTTCATTTTCAAGGCCTTCCAGAGAAAATAGGATGATTTCAATACATTGTAAAGGTAAGGTCCCCAATGTCAATCATTTGTAATGAGAAAACAGCTATTATAATTTTAATGTTGAGAGCAAGAATGTTCACAAGAGCTCAGTAATTTAAATGTCATCAGATTATAAGAAACAAGTATAGTGCCCTCGTCCCTCTGGCATCACCCCCGCTAGGGGCTTTGCCACTCTAGCCTCTAGCAGCCATTGTGTGGCGCGTCACCTTTGGCAAGCACAGACTCACAATATCTACATAGGTTTTAGTATGAACCTATATAGTTTCATTGTAGGTCTATATGTATCCGATTATGAAAATTCAAACCTACTCTGTATACTATTTCCTATCCTCGTATTCTCTATCCCTTGTACTTATTGTATATAAACTCGAAGATTCTTAGTGTTCGAAATTCTAGCAAGTCCTATGTAAAGTTGTCCATGTGTAAAAACTGGTGTGTCCAAATACAATCCAACAGTCTTCACTGACTGGTCTTGTGACTTGTTGATGGTGAGACAGAAAGCTAATTTGACAGGGACCGGCGTAAGGTAAACCGGAATGAATTGGAGACCTTGCTATCCAATGTGATGCACAGGATGAGGACTGAGCTGCCTGTGAATTTGCTTGTAATGAGGGTAGCCTCAATGATATGGGGACACTAGCTGGGTGATGATCAACCATGTACCATTACAGAGCCTAGCCAAAGGATTGAGGTTTCATGTTAGGATGATAGGGACTCCAACTTTGAGATGAAGATGATGAAGAGGGAAACTGATCATATTGAGAGTATGAAGAGAGAAATGTCAGGCTTGCCCCTACGCATTACCGAAATGCACCATCTGAAGTCACGTGACCCACTTTACCATGCCATAGGACCACGCGCCTGCCCATCGCCGCTTTGCTCACGTTCTCGCTGATCGCCGCCTTCCCCTGTCTCACACGAATCGCCGCTCAGCAAACCTTATACATTTCGCCGGTCTGCACCGTCTCCATTATTGCTTTATTGTCCTTTCTCACTTGTACTGCTCAGTATGTCTTATTTCCGAGTTTTCCTTTTATTGCTTTCCTGATCTAGCTATCTTACATGTTTCAAGAAACTTATGATACAGTTTATGGCAGTGCTTTTACATATGTATATATACATCGAGATGTAGTGGTGGTGACCTCAGAGTATTCTCTTAGGTTTACCTCCACTACAGACGCATCGCCTATCGGCGACCGCACATAGTGTTAGCCCTAACAAGAAACCGATCATATTGAGAGTATTAAGGTATTCAACTGTGAAGCCTTGTTGAATGTTCTCACTGTTGCCCATCAATTGGTCAGCATTAAGGTAGATTTGTTCCTGTCAGGAGACAAATTGTCAAATAAGCTGATTGTTTATCATGTCAACATCAACATCCAGGCCATAAGGACCATGCGCTCTTGACAGTATCCTCAACTCGACTGGGTTGACATCTTGCGTTACGGTGCTCAGTGCAGGGGAGATGTCAGTCAGGAGACTGTCCAGATCATGGGATCGCCAGACTACTGTTTGGTCCTTCATAGTCAATGGGCCATGGCCACAGTCTTCCGGGTTGTCAGTTGCACCATTACCAACTGACAACAACTATTCAGCAAAGCCAGAGATAATAACAAAGTCTTGGCTAGTCATTTCAGCCTGATGGAGGAGTAGGTACATATTCACTATAAGAGGGAGGACTCAAACTGCTAGCCAAAGGGACTGTTGATGACACATGCGTTGACGATCTGCGCACATGAAGTTTGGGAATGACTGAGAGGCATTGTCACATGTCACCTAATTATTTATTAGACATGAACTCTTGACTTAATGTACTTACCACTAAGAACGAAAATAACTCCACCGAAGGCATGTATATCACATACCTGCAAGACAATGCTAAGTGGAAATCCTGAGAGAACAAACTAGGTGTCTCAGGGACATTGCTCTTGCCTATGTACATAAACGGCTGCACAGCTACAAACAATAACTCTAACCCTATCTGAGATATGGCACAAAGGTCATGTGATATGTAGGGCAAAAGAGATGTAGAAACAGAAATGCAAAAAGCAACACAAACATGAATTGAACCCACAATACCAAATAGGCCAAAAAATAGGGGATCTAGAGGTGATCCTGACACACCATCGATGACTCATTCCCACTTCGTCCCAATTCTCAATTGACAAAGTCGACCATGATCACTTTGAGTTGTAACACCATAGACAGAATCAGCATCAATGTCCAATGGGATACAGAAACAAGTATAGGACGTTTGTCCTCCTTCTAACAGAACATCAGCAATACCGGAAGAGCTCACTCCCAGTGCAATTTTCCCCACTGAATACACTCTGGCGAGCAATAGGTCTTTTAATAAAAGTCTTTCCAATCCCTCCTGGCCCATCTATAAAAAATAATCCACTATTTGCATTTTGCCATGCTTCTACAACCATGTCATCGGCATGATTTGGTCCAGATTCAATAATGGTAACTCTGTCTGAATATGTGCCTGAAGGAGTAGTTGATTATACAAGTTCTTCTCCAATAATCTTTGTCTCACCTCCCATCTTTCTAGTCACTCTGCTGGTTATGGTAGTCCAAAGTCACTTTGGGATTTACCCTGAGCCTGGAGGAGATCTTCAGTTCAAGACCACAGAGGCTGATAATTTGCTTGTCCGTTGGATTGTCTACACCATATTTTGTCTGTAGAAGGTGTTTGCAATCATTACTAAGTTGCTCATAATGGCTGTTCCATAATCTTCTGGGTTCGCTGGTGAAGCCGAATAGCAGGATGTAGACAAACAGAGATTGCATCGTAAAAGCCATTCTTGACCATACTGGCTTCATTGAGACAATAATCCCATTCTTCGTCACTTTCTAACAGCCAAAGAGCCACACATGTAACCTTGAAAGTCTCTTAGACAAAGGTCTCTACTGTTCGGATATCCTCAAAAGATTTCGTATTGGCGACCTGATGGAGAAGCATTCGGAGATATAACTTCCCTTGTGACAGCACCACATAATAGATACAGCCAATAGCTTCTCATGTCTCCCTGATTTTCCAAGTAAGTGAGCCTGATTCCAGGTAGGGAATTGAGGAGCCTTAGGAGAGGTAAGGTCTTCAGTAATGTTGGAGTTCCCAACAGTAGGTGAAGAATTGTATCAAATAAGCACTGCCTTAAATGTCAGATGAACATCTCCTATCCAGTTCTTGAGGGAAAAAATGCTGGCCCCTCAACATTTGGAGGACGGAGAGCTTGATAAAGCAATGTATGAACTTGTCCAGGGTCTGGAAATAATTGGTCATGAAAACAAGGAACTGGAAACTGAGAACTGAATGGAACTCAAATTAGTTTGTCGATGTCTTAATGCAGCATAATGGTGTCAGAGGTTCCAGCAGATTTTTTGTGAAGCCCCATCATTTCAGCCATCATCCTATTCTTATTTTTAAATAATTAGATAAATTATACCACTGTTATTTATATAAAGCTTTTTCACTGAACTCTGATTTCTTAGCTTTATTTGCCAAGCCTGGCTCCTCACTCAATCCAAAGGATACTGTAAAATGATAAGTCTAAAGATTCTAATAGAGGCAAGAATAGACAATAGCGTTATAATAGAAGTAGAATTAATAGCTGTTATCTATTCTTCTAAGATTCATCAGTTCTTGGCATGAGTCATAAAATACACTTTTGAGTGTTCATACCTCCCACAACAGATGAACTGAATTACACCATCTTATTGCATATGCTTGCACGTTTCTGAATCTGCAAGGAAATTTTATTCTGCAGAGGTCAAAAAATATGTTTCATAGTGGACTTGAACCCTTACAAGGGTCACAGTAAGGTTCAAGGGGCCATGCCCTTGCAAGTGGGTTGGGGGGCCTAAGGATTGAAGGCCGATGACATACTTGTATCCCCTAAACAGGTGGTAAAGGATTGAGGCAAATAACTGGGACTAGGATCCTATCAGGATGGCTGCAGACCAACAGCTAACCAACTGAACTAAAAGAGCTAATGATGGGTGTTTACACCCATCTTGGTCTGTACTTAAGGTATATCAGGGGCTCGAACCCTGACAGATCCTTCCTATCACACTGGAAATGTCTCTATAAGCTACTCAGTTCGACAATGTGTTATGTGGTGTGAGAAGTGAATAGTGAATGAGCTATGGCTTGTTACATCCAGTGTTATGCCAGGAGATGCTATGTCCAATATGTAAAAGGTGTAGCAATGACTTGATCAGATATCATTGTTTGTGCCCAACATAAGTCCAGCCTCTACTTGCCTTGGACAGTAGTATCAACAATTGGCATTAACTTTAAAACAATGTATCAATGTCATTTATCTTACAATGGCCAACGCTCGGATCAGGATTTTCACAGATGATATGGTGAGAACATTTGGGGTTAGGCAAGTTCTTTCTAGTTCTGCCTCATATATATCTGCTGGTCCTGGCTTGACAGAGAGAATGATTGGCTTGTTTAAATGGACAGACATGAAAACTCAGACTCAACGCCCACAAAAGATGGTTTAATATCTTGCTCCTTAAGCGACAAATCCATGACCATTTCAACTGATGTTTTGCTATTTCAGAGCACTGCAACCTGCTTCCACCTGAAAGGATTTCTCCAGTATTTATTGCAGGCTACTCCTGCAATAGAAGGTCAGTTTTTATCAGACTGTGGGACCAAGTATCCTGAAAATTCGAACCAGTTTCTGATCCTTTTCAAGAATATACAACTTGCCTCACTGTCAATGCCTCTTGTGGAGGAGTTACATTTTCTTCCCTTACATTCGCTGCCCATCTGATTGCCTCCAGCAAATTGTCACAAGCGTCAAGATCTGAATCTGCACAGAATGGTGCATAAAGCTGGCGTGCACACATGATTTCTTCCCTGGCATCAGAGTACTTTGACAGGTTGAAGAGGAGTAGGGCCAATGTCTCTCTGCTGCGAGCTTCGTAGTACCCGCCAACTGTCTTACTCAATTTGACCATTTCCTCATAAACTTCAATCGCCTTCGTGAACTGGCGGTCTTGAACATGAAAGGAACCTATTTTGGCAAGGCACATGAGTTGACCTCCCATGTCTTCCACGACCAAACAGCGCTCTTTCGCTTCTTCTAATTGTTTCATTGCTTCATTGTTCCACTCGTCACGTTGGATCTCTCCCATGCCGCAAATGCAATGTGCCAGGCCTTTTTGATCTTCCACCATCAGATACAGCTTCTTTGCCTCCTCAAATCGGCTTAGTGCTTTTTCTACCCGCCCACGACGCAACTCGATCTCCCCCATGCCGCAAATGCAGTGAGCCTGGCCCCGTTGGTCTTTCACTACCAGATACAGCCACTTCGCCTCCTCGAAGTGTTTCAGTGCTTCCTCTATCCTATTGCGACTCTGTTTGATCTGCCCCATGCTGTGAATGCAGTGGGCCAGGCCACGCAGATCTTCCTCCAGAACATAGAAGTGTCTTGCCTTCTCGAATTGTTTCAAGGCTTCCTCATTCCTCCCATGAAGCCGCTCGATCTCCCCCATCAGGAAACTGCAGTGGGCCAGGTCTCGCTGATCTTCCACAAGAACATATAGCACCTTCGCCTCCCGGAATAGCTTCATTGCCTCTTTGTTCCGCCCGCGACTGAGCTCGATCTGTCCCATGCTGCGAATGCAGTGGGCCAGCCCTCGCTGATCTTCCATAATCAGATACAGCTTCTTTGCCTCTTCAAATAGTTTCAGTGCTTCTTTGTTCCGCCCACGACCCCGCTCAATCTCTCCCATGCTGTGATTGCAGTGTGCCAGACCTCGCTGATCCTCCACCAGCAGATAAAGCTTCTTCGCCTCCTCCAATCGTTTCAGCGCCGCCCCGTTCTGCCCACCGCCTTGGTCAATCTCTCCGATACCACGAATGCAGTGAGCCAAGCCTTGCTGATCTTTCACCATCATATACAACTTCTTTGCCTCTTCAAATCGTTTCAATGCTTCCTCTATCCTCCCGCGACCGAGCTCATTCTGCCCTATGCTCAGGATGCAGCGGGCCTGGCCTCGCTGATCTTCTGTGAGCAGATATAGCTGTTTTGCTTCCTCAAAGTGCATCACGGCCCTCCGTGGGTTTCCCTTCTGGTGGAAAGCTAACCCAAGAGCCAGCGTTAAAGTGGCTGCAATTGGTGGAAATGAAATAGATCCTTTGGAAGACAAAGCAGACCGGATCAATGCTATTGAGAGAAGACTTTGAAGATACAGAAAGTTCCACGTTTCTGCTAGGAAAATGAAGGCGATTGTTGTGTCTTCCAGGTATTGAAAAGCAGCTAGAAGCACATATTCAAGATTTCGATAGTTATTGCGAAATGAGATCAGTCCAATCCGCTCTCCTCTATCTTGGAATCGACGAACATTTTTACGGGCCTTCTGAATGAGACCTTCGGTCAATGGCCGAAGGGACAAAGCGGCAACTTTAAAATGTGTATCACGGCGCAAGACCAAGCAATTGATATGTTCGCGAATTGGTGCAAGCATGCGCAATCGTGTGGAGTTTGTAAGAGCATCCATGACATCTTCAGCAAGCCCAACGGCTAAGATTGAGGTGATGAGTACGGAAGACTGTCTTGGTTGATAGGGACAAGAGTTATCCCCCAGAGTTATAACGTCGTTAGCACCAAGACCGTCAGGAGCCCACGATAGGAGGGCAAGGATAAAAGCGCTAAGATCAGCATGTTTTCTGAGAAGAGGTGAATCAAGTGAAAATGATATCGAGGTCGCAAGAGTGCGTGTCTCGTCACTGTCTTCGTTCCACAGAAGGCTGGTCTTCTTTGTCTCCCACTCCTCAACCAAAACTGCAAGCCGCTTAGTTGACTCTGCATTGGCACGAAGAATAAACAGTTTGATGGACAAGGCATGGTGATCCAGCTTGGTAGCTATCATTTTCACCACCTTCTCTTGGTCTGAGCAATCTCTTCCTCCAGCAATGTACATATTCCCGAACATCTCGACCACGGCAACATCGCTCAAACGTTGAATCATTAGGTCTTGAAATCTCACGCCTGTCGAATTCACACGTTCGACCTGATGCCCACGATGTACTGCGACAAGGATGGAGCCAGAGCGGCAATTTTTGGAAAGGAGGGATTGAAAAAATGGCTGCAGCTTATTCGTGTCCGATCGTGCGGGCGTCTCAAAATTATCCAAGATGAGGAGGCACTTGTGAGTTCTGAAATATCGTCCTATGACTATAAGGTCATCTTCTCCAGGTTGAGGAGACAATCCAAAAACTTCCTTGCAAAGGTAGGCGCAGAGCGATGAGAAGTCGGAGAAAGCGTCACATCGACCCCAAAAACGAAAGTCTTCTTCCTTTTCACCTTTCACAGTCGTGAATTCTCTCTTGATTTCGTCTGCATGCAGGACTTCTAGTGCGACCGTAGATTTGCCGTTACCAGCGCCGCCGATGATGGCAAGGTGCCTCTGATCGGTGATGATGGAGTGGATCGCTTTCTGAACCTCCTCTTCTCTTCCATAACAAGCGCCGGGAGGAGGTAGTGGACTCTTCATGTACACTGCAACACGGTCGTTGCAAGCTGACAAGCAGAAAGTGAGCAGGCAATCACAAATGACCAGGAATATACGTTTCACCAATGATTGGGCAGCAGGGAGTACTTCATAACTCATGGCATCCATGTAAGCCTTCGTGCACCCCACAACATCATTCTTTCGTTCCCATTCCTCCCATTTGAAATCTCCCAATGTACCAACTGAGAAACGATGGTAGCAGTGCACCATCTGACGCTGTTGCATTGTCATCTTCATCTCACTCGAAACCTTCGAGCAATCCGCACCGATCGTTTTCAACGCTCGCAGGACGTCATCTCGCGTGTGGCCCAAGTTGACAGCAGGCGCAATCCCAGAGCCAAGGGACACGATGCAGGCAATCTCACAGCGGTGCCCCCAAATCCGCTTCGCCTCTTCAACAGCCATTGCTGTAGGGTTGTGACAACCCACCGAAACGTAGTCGGTGGAGTCGATATTGATGGGAGGGAAGAAGAGAGGAGCAGCAGCAGTGGCCCTTGCAGCTTCCAAGACCGTGTAAGTGGAGGCAGGTATGAACGGAGAGGATCCAGCACCACGAATATCGTAGGTGCGCATCGTGGTGGAAACGACAACGTTGGACCCGTACGTCGAAACTACGAATGTTCTGCATCTGTCATTGATGGAACCATCTTTCATGAGAAGTGATTTCGCAGGATTTTGAGAAGAATCCGTATGCTGCTGGATGATAGCTATCAAGGTTTCTTCCAGCTTCTCCGCCGAGTAAGCGTACTCGTCGCTGGAGCTTGAGACGTTGTTTAGAAATACGTTCTCTATAACATCTTCGAAAGCCGCAATACTTTGGCGGACAGTCATTCCCAGTCTCCCGAGCATAAGAGCGATCCATCCGCCGGTAGAACTCCCGCAAATTAGATCAAAAATATCGCAAGGACGAAGATCTTCGTCTTCTGGCACGTTGAGAAGATTCTTGGCTTGAAGCATGATCTGCTCGAGCATGTATGGAGCGGAAATGGAGCGAATGCCTCCATTATCGATACAAAGGATCCGCAATCCTAGCGGGTTTACTTTCTTGATATTCTCGGAAACTTTGAAAATCTTGATAGTTTGAATACAGGAAGGAAGACAGGGGGGAAGGGGGGATGAGAACGCTGTTCGAGTGACAGCTCTGGAACAAATGGGGGTTGCGGTATTTGAGAGGGTGCGAAATTGTAGAGCCAGAGTTGCCGCTTGGACAAGGAATGGACTGGGTTGAGAGTACAGCCGCAATACTGAAAGATCTTGAACTGCTACGTGTTCAACAGAAGGAGGATTTTGTCGCCAATTGACACTGACGGCACGGTCAAGCTTAGACAAATTATCGCGGTCATCTTGATCGTCAGAATTTGATGGAGACGCCGTGCACGCCTTGGTAGCCATTGCCTAAAGCAAAAGATAGTAGATGAAATCGATGTTCAGTGGACGCGAAGGACACCGAAGTAATGTAGGTCAGAAATCTGGGTTAGTTATAACAAGTAGGAAAGAAGGGAAGAATCACAGTCCCGAACCCGCCTATTATTATTCCTTCGCGACGGAACTGTTCCGTCTGTGAGAGCATGAGCTCTCTGGTTCACTCGGTCCCCTTCCATTCTACACTTAGGGTTAGGGTTATGCTCTGGTTCCACAGCGATTTGACCACCATCGGCTGTGGACCAGGTAGGGAGTTCATTGCATTGTAGAGAGCGATTTGGCCACCATCCGCTGTGGACCAGGTCCAGCGCACACCGTCAGTCAAATTTGGCTGGGAAACGGAGTGAGGGTCAGGCACACGGTGTCCTGTCCCCAGAACCAGCGCTCCCACCATCACATCCATAATACTAAAATTCTAAGATCAGCAGCACCTTGGCCTCCATCTCGACTCATAACTCTGCTGAATCCGGATTCTGAATCAAAGCGGCTCAAGCTGAATTCAGAGGAAAAGTTGTACCAACCCTTGGGCAGTTATAAATCACATGATTGAGCTAGGTCCCCTACAACTTGAAAATGTGAACCCTGCGATAGGAAATCAGTTGTTTGTATTGTAAAGCATCGGGCCTCACCAATATGCAACTGTGCGTTCTCAGCATGATTTGCCTCCTCCCACCTCTATCCTGATTTGATACTTGCCTCTGCCCATGAGCTAAGTCCTCCCTTATCTGGTGATGAACGAAATTGATGTTCCTGCCAGCATCTGCATTCACAATCCAGGGCTTAGCTCTGGGTAACAGATTGTGAGTTGATGCCTCCCTTATCCGGTAATAAAAGCTCTCTTTTTAATATCCTCCTCCTCCCCTCTAATGCTTTCACCTTCCAGCTATCACTTGAATCTGATTCTCTCTACAATTGCCTCAGATGCCACAACCATGAGCAAGATCGTCAACATGATGCTGCTAGGTGGCAAGACCCTGAACATCAAGCTCAAGTTCAGGTACAGCGAAGAGCAAGACGGAATACTCCTTATGGAAATGCTCAGCAGCATGAACACAGGGCTCGGCAATGACAACTCCAACCTGCACCTCAGAGAGAGAATGCTGTAGAAAGAGCTGCACATTGGTGGGATTTTTGAATAGTGATGAAAGGAGATGGATGACCTCTTGGAGGAATGCTAGGTATAGATTCTGTGGTGCCCTGCTGTTAGAATTAGAAGATACAGGTTTCTGTTGTCAAAATGGACGTGACGCTCTTCAGCCCTTGTCCCCTCTTCCTCCTCTTCTGCAAGATCTCACTACATTCAACCCTCACGAAGCATCAGCTATGTCACAACGTCTCAACTAAGCGTTCTGTTTCAATGCTCTTGCCATTTCTCCTGCTCGGTCTGGATTTGAGCACTTTGAAGACCCTAGTGCATAGACATTTGCCTTGAATAGCCATACATATCACCGCATGTTTCCAACTAGGAGATTGATCATCCTATGCATTAGCTTTGGCATGATGCTGCAGGAAGAGACAGAAATGCAGAGCAAAACAATCTAGGATTAGCCTTAGTGGGTACGTCAAACTTTCCAAAATATACGATCGATGCTGTTCTTCTAAGTCTGACTCTCAAACTCTGTAGAATCACTCTCTGACATACTTTCGCTTTTGAATCCTCTTTTCCACCATTATAATTCCTTCGCTGCCTTCAAACCAGATCAAGAACAAGCTATCATGGAGCTTTGCGACCCAACAGCTGATGGTGAAATAGCAGTAATCTTTTACTCAGGAAACCGTGCCGTCAGGCATCCAAGCAGTGTCTTTGTTGGATGTTGTGCAACTGGCATACTTACGCGTGTCAGCATTCTTTCCCAACTCCATGAACCCCTCCAATACCCTACCTTGCCCACATGGAACAGCTGGCTGGGGTGTCGACTCTCCTCTTCGTCAACAGAACCAACACTTTACTCAACGTGTTTGGTATAAGAACCGCCTTATTACCAAGCCATGCTTTTTGGATTTTGGAAGACTTGGATGCGAATACATAGGTGATATGGTATCCCGAATGGAGGATGAGTGTTTGGAGTATGTTGGGAGTAATCGCAAGGCTCAGTTGGAGGATTGGGAAGCTGCTATTGCAGTGGGAGAACATGGACAAGATGGTGACTTTGACTTTACCTCTTTGCCTTCAAGCGTAACAAGATCAAGAAAGTGGGATATGCGGATGCATTAGCGATAGGCGTTAGCGATAGCAAAAGTCTTGGGAAAACCTGATTTCTTTATTACAGCGACTGCAAATCCGAATTGGCCCGAAATTAAGTCTCAACTACGTCCAGGTCAATCTGCTATAGAAGGTGCTTGGATAACTACTCGCGTCTTCAAAGCCAGATTGAAGCTTTTGCTAGAGGAAATCAAGAAACAGTTTGGAGGCTTACTTTACAAGATCCATGTTATCGAGTTTCAGAAACGGTGTCTTCCTCATGCTCACATAGTCATCAAAGTATGGTTGTTCTATTAATTTTTCCAACATCTGAATAGCATCCATTCCCTGAGCTTTATAAAGACTTTCTGCTCACCCATATATCCCGTGAAAAAGGCAGAGGCTCGAGTGATAAACACCATGTGTTGAAGTAAATCTATGGGCAGGCAGCCATGTCATCTAGGGTCCGGACAGCAGGCAAGGATCAGGCGGATACGTAGGGAGGGCTGGTGGACATCTGAGGCGTGGGCAAAGGTGTGTAGAACCAGTGCGAACCCTGTGACAAGGAAGGAAGCCAGCTCAGACTTGTCCAACCAGTCTTCTCCATCTTCTCGTCGCTCGTACTATCGAGTATCCACCTCTTCCCTATTCCCTAGTAGCCATATCTTGGAGCTAGCCACAGGGAGTTCTCCTTCGCGCAGCCATTCCACCCGGACTTGGTTCTGGATCATAATCGGGGGGTGGTGTTTTTGAGAAGAGCTCTTCCAGTGCCCGTTGTATTTCTTGGGCAATGCCATTCCGTTCCTCGTCTGAAAGTGGGAAGGTTCGTGGAGAGCTGGGTCCTTCTAGGATTGTCGGAGGTGGAGAGCCTGCCAGGATGAACAGATCACCATTTTTGAACTTGAAATGTAGGCGCTCCACTTCGTTCAGTTCTGGCGAGGCGGCAGGCGGTGGGGAATTGAGTCGATACTACTGCTGTGATCTGTCAGGGCTTCACCTGCTAGATCGTGACCCTGGGGAGGTTCTATCGTCGATGCTCTTCCTCGCAGCTGTGAGAGGAACACTTGGAGCTGAGGTTGAGATGGTTGTGGCTGGGAATTAGCTTCGCCTAGGCTCACCTCGCTTCGAATCAGTGTTCGATGGGTGAGCAGCCTAGGTGGGCTGGCTTTTATCGAGGGTAATTGGAAGGCCCTGGGCCTCTGCTTCTGAATGATGCAGGTCGGATCGGGTGCTGAATGGACAAAGAGGTCGCATGGCGGCAGGGTCTGTGCTGGGTTTGAGTGTTGTCGTCCTGGGTAGATGTGAATGCCCTCCGCACATAGTAGTCCGGAGAAGGAGAAGGGAGACAGATTGTAAAACATAGAGCTGACAACTTTCGCCTTGGAAGGGCTAATATGAAGAAAGAGAAACCGAGAAAAACCATGTTAATGTGAAGTGCCAACACTGACCAGAAATATGACCCACACTACAAGAGCTGACTATAAGTCTAAGCTCAAGATCAGTTTCTGATCTAGTTTGTGCGAGATAGCTTGAATGGCTTTTAGGGCAGCCTAGCCCATTAGCAATAGGTGCTGGTTGGGAGGTGCTAGGTTGCACTTGCTGGTATGTTGTCCCTCCTTGGAGGCGGTTATGTCCGGTGGGCCCAGACAATGCCCTCAGAAAACTCCTGCATTCTTTATCAGGGTGAGCCTGCACTTCTGCGCACGCGCACCGCCCCATCAGATTCTATCGAGGAGGGGTTCTTCAATTGCCTGGCTTGTGGAGCTCCAAAATGAGGTCTATAGTTTCGAGTCAGTATAGGCTTGATGCCAGATGGGAGCTGGGGTCGTTCTGCCCCGGAGACGGAGGCACAGGAGTTGGGGCCACGAAAGGCCGCAATGTGGGTGGATGTTCCTGAGGAACCAACTGGAGGAGCTCTGCCACCTCCTGGGTTGTTCTTCCTTCAATTGCTGCCTCCGCTGCTGTGTCATCATTTACCCAGATGTGAAGAGTGGTAGAGTCGATAAAATATGCCTCTACCTCCTTGTCCGACTCTTCGTTTGGTTCGAAAGTTGCAGGTGGTAATGTGTTCTCTCTGGTTCAGGGGAAACGTGAGGCTTCAAGCAGTTGGGGTGGAAATGTGTGTCCAGAGGATATGCCGCATGGAGTCCCTGTAGTCAAAAATCTTGTCCTTCCTTCGCTACTATGCGCCATGGACCTGCCCAGTTAAGATCCAACTTGTTTGAGTGGCTATTTTCGATCTTGGAGTTGTGCGCATAGATGAGATCCCCAATCCGGTATTTCCTCACTTTTGACTTTAACACCTTTTTGTCATACCATGCCTTATTCCTCTCCTGGGTTTTGTACAGATTGTGTGCTGCATTCGCTCTCCTCGATTCCCAGTAGAGCCAGCTGGAGACCCACCATCACCTCTGTTACCTCCACTTCGGGCACCACTCTCTCCTCTGTCCTACCAGCACCTAGCAACGACACGATGCTGTCCCTTGGAGTGAAACCAAAGAGGAGCTCTGCTGGCTTGTACCTGAGGGATGGAAGCACCCTGTTGTTGATTTCTCATACTGCCATGTCTAGAAACTGTGGCCATTGCTTTGGCGGCCTTCAAGGACCGTCGTATTCGTTGAATCTAGCTGGACAAGTTTCCAGAGGCGGTCAATTATAATTCGGTTGTTTCTTCAACCAAGCCGTTCAATCGTGGTGAATAGGCGGGGACTGAATGGAAATCAACATTCTAACTATTGCAAAACTCCTTGACTTCTTCACAGATGAAGTAAGTTCCATTGTCTGACACGAGTACCTTGCACGATCCTAAAATGTTGAACAGTTTGGTCAAGGACTCCATCGTTTTCCCCTGTCCCATCGCCCTTGAACTTGAAGACCCAGCAGTATCTGGTGAAGTAATCTACTACCACAAGGAGCGTCTTCAATCCACCCATGCTATTGGCATGGAGAGGTAATCCATTGTGAGCATTTGGAATGGTTGGAGCTGGACGACTGGGCGGAGGAGAGTCACTTTGAACTGGGGACCGAAGTGGCACATCACGGTCATTTCACCAGGGTTTCGGCAATTGTCCTTGCCATCCCCTGCCAGTAGAACTCCCTACCGAGGCGCAAGAGTGAGGTCGACCGCAAAGTGTCCGTGGGCTTCGTGGCAGGTGAGGATCATCTTCTCCACCTCTTTTGCAGGGACCACCTTTACTTCCTAGCCGGTCGATGGCTGTAGTCTGTCTCAAGTGGGGACGGTGAGATGTTCCGGAGCTCTCCGTCCTCCACCGGGAGGTTTCTCGCTCTCTGGCAGATGTTTTTCCTTCTTGTGGGGGAGGCATCTGTCAGGTACTCCAGAGTGACCAAGAAGCGAACTATGTCTGCGAAGAATTCATCCCCTACAAAGCGTTTCATTAACCCTGTGGATACATGGTCACTGTGTGTGATCAGAAGTCCCTCTGATCCAGAGCACCCTTCCTTCCTCTCCTGCATCTCAACCTCTCCCCCCTCCCAGTCCTCCTCGTATGTCGGTGGTGGCCGTAGCAAAGAAGGACCGTTTGTCTTCGCCTCTTGATATCTTCTCAGGTCTATTCCTCAAATGAATGGCATCTCGCCCCTCCCGTTTAGGTTCAGCACCTCGTTCCAGTCTACCGGTGGAGAAGTGAAGGTGTTAGTAACCGCGTCTGCCGGTCTGCAGGATAGTGCATCTGGTATGATGGTCTTTCGGCCAGGTTTGTGGTGAATCTTCCAAATGTCGTATGCTAACACCACCTCCCGTCACCTATAATGTGCTGCTGATACCTTCTCGCTCGTGAGGACCTCGCATAAAGCGCTGAAGTCAGTCCAAAGTTCGATTGTCTGCCCCTAGATGAACTTCGAGAACCGGTCAAAAGCCCATCTGCATCCTGTTAATTCCAGCATCATTGGCGAGTACTTCTTTTCAGCATCGGTTGTCAGCTTGGAGGCATAGCCTAGAGGATGCCGTGCAGTTTTGATCTCAGAAGGATTGAGAGGGGAAGAATCGTCGAAGTATTGGAGTATGACGGCTCCAAATCCTTCCGCACTTGCGTCCACCTCAATGTGGAACACCCGTCCGTCGTATATTGCTGCGTGAAGAATGGGTTGTGTCGTAACCAAGGTTTTCAACACCACAAAGGATTTCTGCTGCTCCTCTCCCCACCGTACCTTTGTCCTCATCAGTACCCTCTTTTGCACACCCTTCTTAGGTTTCCCTTCGCGGTCTCGATCTGAATCAGGAATGGCAATCTTGGAGCAGCAGCCACTGATGGGGGTAACAATTTTCCAAAAGGGTGGGATGAAGTTGTGGAGGTATCCCGCAACGTGGACAAAGGACAATGCATTGTGGGCTGTACGAGCTGTCTGCCTCCTCTTCTAGAATATCTCAAGATCAAGCTCGCCTCCTACTCGTCTGATGGAAAGACCTCCATCCTACCCACTCCGCTCGACCTATCACACCTCAAACATCTCACCAGACTCTACCTCGACGGTGGTGAGGAAACTTCCAACCTTGTTTCCCCACAGTTCCTCCACACCCTCAGAAATGCAAAAGCGATAGATACCATAGATGTTCGGTACTGTGTGGTGGACTGGCAATTCACAGGGTTTGTATTCTCAGACTTCATCTGCTGGTTCTTTGGAGACAGGGGGATGAAGGAGGAGGTGGATATGGTGGATGAAGCTGAAACGATGGAAATGACGAGAGGACGTGTGTTTCGTGTTAAGCATTTCTTTGGAGGGTGGCTTGAGGAGGAGATATACACAGCCAGGGGCAGATTGAGACAGTTTGGCGTGAGTGAGGAGGATGAAGATACGTGGGTTCGGGAGGGTGGGGAAAGTGATGAGGGAGATACTCAGATTTGACTTATATTCTATAGAAGACATGTGAGGAAGTTGGACAGTCTGTATCCCCCTCCATTTAACGTGGCATTGACAATGGACAGCGCTGGAATTCGTTCCACACGATGCCATCCGTCCATCCTTCCCCCCTCTATTCAACGTATCGCATCTCCCAAAGCTCGCCTTCCTTATACTCGACACTTCCCGCTTGGCGATTGCGAGGAATCTCCAAACACACGCATTAGAATACAAGTACAATGGACTATAATCGTACCTACCCTACTGCCTGGAGTGGCTCAGTTCCGCAACAGTCATCCGTTGGCTCTGCGGGATCGGGAGGATGGACACTGACGAGGATGAGAGGTTGAAAATGGATGATCAGGTTTATTTTATCCCTTAACGATTGCCTGAGGAGTGAGTTGGGTTTGCGAGGAGGACGAGAGAGAGGGTGTGCAGTGTGAGACTGCAGAACTCACTGTCTATTCTGGAGTTCAGGGGCTCGTAGGGTTACTGTGTGGTCAACCCGAAAAGATATAGTAGGAAGGTACGTCTCTTGAATCACATTCTCTCGCCAGCACGCTTTGGCACAAGAACAGTATGAGAACTCTGCATGTGCGAGCAGTGTTGTATGAACATATACTTAGCCCACGAATGGATTGTTTTTATTGACTGCCTTAAAGATTACATGACTATCAATATCCGAATATCTAAGGAACGGAAAATCGAATTCATAGTGTCCTGATACTGGGTATGCTTGCCATCGCACTATCAGAACAGGCATGATATGTCGGATGCTGTAGATGTGACATCTGGTGAAAGTCCTTTGTCTTCCATCATCTCTTTACTCTGTTTATCTTTCGAAATCGCTGCCCCCAGAATGTTGTTCTGCCCCTGTTCTCTAAACGTATTAACATTGCATCATGGTCTGGCCACTCATATCAGTGTTTTATAAAGATGAGAGGCGAAATTAATGCCTAGACAAACGCAGAAATGTTTGACTTTGGAAGAAAGGGCAAGCCGTTGTACAAAGGAGGATTCTATCCTCACAAGGCTAGTTTCATTTTCTCAAACCCTTGTTGCTGTCGAGGCTCGATCCAAACCATATTGACGCCACAAAGTGAAGATAAACAAGCGTCAGCACCATTCAGCCATTCTTGAGCTTACAGACTGCGATGAGTCCAAGAAGGCCTCCCTCCTGCTCGATGCCTTGTGCTCCATGGCTGAAAAGAATCTTCGAACCCCGTCCAACAGATTCTTTCCGTGCGCACTGTTCGAATACAATGCAATGGAAATCGTACCTAGGTCCTACCTCCTGCAGTGATTCAGTTTTGCAACATTTACGCACCGGTTCTTGGGGGATGGAGAGACAACCAATATAGACACTGACAGGGATAGATAGGCAGAGGATATCGAAATTGATGCTAAGGGTTATTTTATTCCTTGACAACGGCAGGAGGAGATGACTTTGAGGAGGATGCTTTCTGCCTGTACTACGGATGATTAGGTGTAAAGCTCCTAAGAGAACAAGTTCCGCCCAGAAAGTGTAACAATGGAGGAACCGATTCACCCCTTTAACTCTTGCTGGAGTTGTTCTTACTGTTGACCAAGACTGGTGTATTCCAACGATGGAAGAATAAGGAGAATCGAAGGAGCTTTCTTGGAGATCGAGACAGTGTTACAATCATTTCTTCGACCCATGCCTTAGTAAAAAATCTTGCCTTTATCCCTTTAATTCCTTAACCTTCATCCCAAGAGTTGTAGTCCCGTAGCTGCAACGTTCAATTGTTGTCATATCCAAATGATGGTTTTGACTGCTTCCTTTCCATCCTCCACCTTTGTGTCCTGCAACGAACATCATCATCACAACATCGCAGGAGGTGAGCAAAGAAGAGAAGAAAGAGGAAAAGGAAAAGAAACGGACCTGAGTAGTCTTAAAGGCTTGAATGGCTTTTTTGAGTGGCTTGAGGTCTACATGGGCGTAGCGCCAAATCAATCATTTGCTCATATATCCCCGCTGCTACCTATCGCGCTAATCTTTTAAAAACGTGTCAGAACAACGCTTATGGGTAGGCGGTAGGAAGGAGATGGAACCAAATGAAGCTTGGACACTCTTTCGTGAGGACTGCCGTGATGGGCACTTGGACAAACTCGGTTGACTGTGTATATGTTTGTTGTCCTCGACGATTCGCACCTGTTCCCCTATCTATCAGTATCCATACGTCAGGATTCAAAGTGCAGGATGGGAAGCAAGGAGACATGGCCCGCAGCTCTAGGGCAGTCTACGACGATGTTGATGCCGTCCAATCCCTCTGCCACCTTGAATTTATGCTTCCTGATCCCGTGACCGTCAACCGATACATGATCCTCTGTCTCCATCCTTCACTAAAGCATCAACATCAACATGCCGTCTACCAAGAAACAGAAACGTGAGACAGACCATGAATTGGACAGGTTATAGTTGAATGCACGTTTGGGAGGAACAAAATTCTCAGATTCAGCTTCGCTTCCCTCGACATCTTTGTAGTCGTTTCCTTCTCAACGTGGTGTCGCCCGCCATCAGATTTGGTGCGTGGATGCAAGTGTCCGAAAGAAAAGGTCTCTCGACGAGCAGCCGTAACAGTAGGGTCAGAAGGCAGGAGGAGAAGGAAGAGATGTTGTCAAGATTGTTCGGTGCGAATTGGCTGCATATTGTCGACAATCCCATCCTTCCTCACAGTTGCCTCCTTCGCTTCTTCGGCGCCGGTTCATCCTCCTTCTTGGCACCTAAAACCAAAGCCTCCTTCGTGCCTTCGCCGAGACAAGGAATGGAGAACTTACTCTTCAATGCACCACCGCCAGACTGAGCAATCTAAGATATCGAGAGGAGGTGTCTGTAGCTGTACCTGTTGATTTGGGCTCTGGTAAGGGCGATGGAGGGACAGAAAGCGGCTGCGGACAAGGAGTAAGCCTGGGCATAGGTATTTCTTCACTGCTGTATTCGTTCTCTCCTGTGCGGGTGGTAGGCACAGGAGATGGTGCTGAGGTCAACACATCGGCTAGGGAGAGTCGACACTCACTGGGGTTGCCGCTGGAGGAACAACAGAAGGCTTTGGAGCCGGAGGAGGAGCAACGGCGCCAGAGGATGTTGATGTTGTTGCAAGTGCTGAAGGAGCAGAAGTATGCTTCTTGCTACTTCTGGGGAGTCGCACCACCTGTCGCCTTTTAGCAGAGGAAGTGACAGAATGGAAGTTAACCCCCTTGATGTGATATTGAAATGGTCTCGGCGGGCTGACCCATCGATATGCCAACGTAGCGGCAGTGAAGAGGGACTCTTCAGGACGTTCCTGGTGTTCCTCCCTCGTCCTTATAGACTTCTGAGAAGCCCAAATATCATGTATCTTTGTCTCCATCAGTCTTCGCCAGAGATAAACGAAAGAGAAACGCACTCAAGATGTCTGTCCACATAGGGGGACCCTGGCTCCTGGTCACTGACAATACGGTGCTTCCCCGCCCACCTTCTCCCCTCCTACTTCCTGCAGCTCCAATATGATGGCACATATTCACACCACGTCCTCCAGCTTCAGCTTCATGTGTACAATTCCAACATACCAATCATCTTCCCCTCGTTTAACTGTCGTGAAAGCGAGATCTGTTGAGAGGCGGTAATCACTCATCATGATATCCGTGAACGCACGATATGGGTGAGGAACGTGTCGAGTGTGGAAATGAGAAGAGCAGTCAAAGGAGCATCTGCTGGACTGATATCTTTCACTGGCGCTTTTGCCTGGCATCCGGACGAAAGAAGTGACTGGCATAGACCATTGGTCACTGGGAATGACGATTTGATGCTTGCCCATCAACGTGACCATGAACGTGCAGAAAGCTTTCAACGCTCTGTCGTCTTAACGTTCTTTATCTGCTTGGAATCTCCTGCAGCCAACATTCCATGCATGTAAAAAGGCAAGGACGGTTCGAAGGCACCACAGTGTAGACTGTGCACGAAGTCCAGAGAGCGATGTGTTGCCTTAATGAAGAGCTCCAGAAGTCCCTCTCTCACACGATGGGAGAGATGGATAGGAAGCTTTGTTTACAGCAAGGAGAGCATCATCAGCTCTGCGAGTACGTGCATAAAATCTCCGGCAACAATCTTTCTTTCAGGTTCTCAGCAGGCATTCTCGACATATCGCAGTATAACCAAATTTTCCCCTGGCAGTTTGCTTCAAGAACTGAAGAAGAACACACAAATTGGCACCGTTGATTAGCCTCCTATCAGTCTCATTCCTGCCAACTCCATCCCTCAGTCTAGTCTAGCTAAGAATGTGTCAAAGGCCACACGGGAATGGGAAACACGGCGGCGAGGTGTAAATCTCGACAGTCTTTGTTCGGGTAGACCGTTGCATGAAGAGTCTCCAGCAGTTGAATGATTTTCTACGATCGCCAGGATGGGATGTGCGAGCAGCTCCCTTTTGTGTCATCTCCTCCGTCCTCCGCGTGCAGTCTCCAGCACACCCACTGTGCTTCACGCATTCTATCCTTCATTAGCCATCTATCGTATCTCCGCCATCATTCCCGCCATACACGTTTTCACTTCGCTTCCTTTTTCAAGCAGTCCCAAGCGCACCTCTCGCGTCCTCTCATCTGTCCCCGGTCTCCTTCACTCTGGCCGGTCCTGGTGTGTCCCTCTCCTGTTTCGGCATACTTCGCCACTCCCCCAGCCCCGCTCTCCTCCGCATTCTTCTTTCGTCTCAGCTATCCGCACCGTCCTCTTTTGTTCATGAACCCTTCCCACACACGAAGGCCAATGTAGTCGGTAGTGCTTCCGTGAGCAAGTGATAAATGGACAAGTACAATCAGTGCTAAGAAGGGAGGGGAAGTGAGATGCATTGTGGACAGAATGGTACGTAATGGTAGGTGAAGGACAGATATGGAAAGGGAGAGCGAAGCACGAGTCCATGACAGACAATACTGACTAAAAAGGAAGGTGCTAGCATTGCTGATCTTCTGCTCAGTGGAAGTGAGCCTGAGGACGGCAGCGCACGACAAAAAGGAGGCGCGCACTAAGTGCAGTGGAGGGCAAGAACGCGAGGAAGGCGAAAGAGAGGCTAGGTATGGATCCTACTATGGTCCACGGAGGGCTAAAACTTTTATAGCGACGAGAGGCGTGAGAGAAGACGTGACCTTCCCTCCCACTTTCCCTCTGTTGCATATGTGCTTAAGGACATAGGGAACAGGTTCCTTGCCCCTTCCCCAAGGGCTATCCTCACCCTGCTCCTGCAGCCTCGTCACGCCTCAGCACTGCTCGACACTCCCAGCGTCCCAACTTACGTTTGCTGCCAGGGCCACCAAGCGAGAGAGCAGCGCGAGGGAAGCGTTGGAGGCAAAAGGAGACACGCGGGAGCGCCGTCCTGCATCAACTCAATACCTCCTTGCGCCGTCCCACTTTCCGCTCTGCCGTAACCATCGCCCTGCCGCTCTCCGTCCAGGATCCCTCTCCCTTTACTTCCATGTTCCTCTCGTCATCCATCGCCCTCCACTCTTCCAGCAACCGCTGTGCCCTCCGAAATGAACGGTGAGTGCGAGTTGGACGCGGATCGCGATAGCAGATGAGGGAGGTGACACTTTGGGTTGATTTGGGTCGGTGATGACTGAAGGACGCGAGAATGACCGTCCAAGCGTCTCTACCCCTCCTTTTTAACCTTCGCCATCTCCTTTCGCCTCACTTACCTTTCATTCCACCTCCCATCCCTCTCTGCGAATGTTCACCTTCATTTCCCCCTCCACCAATCTCTCCACCTTTTTCGCATTCTGGCCTCGTTGGGGCTGCCCTTTCCATTCGGAGTGTGTTCCCTTCCTCCCTCTCCCTCTCCATGCTACGGGCGCCTTAACTGGCATGCACACTAGGTCCTGTGCTCCGTTTTCTACTAGTCTCACCCCACCTCCTCTCGCACTCCACCGCACCTCACGCCTCCAGCAAGCCCGTAACTCGGAAGTTGAACACGGACAGGGGGTTGGACTTCGGCTAGCGATGGAGGAAGGGAGTAGTGTCAAGGGGGCCATAATCAACAGAGGATGTCCAAAGGACACCTCGCACTTTCTTTCGCACCTCTGCACCCAATCCCTAGCCATCCGTCGCCGTTCTATGCCCTCTGTTCCATCCGCCCTCCTATTCTCTCTCCCACCTCATCCTTCACTTTCTGTCGCACTCCATGGATCACCTTCCACCAACGCTTGCGTCATTACATCCAGGCCAACAATGAAAATGCTGATGGAGAAAAGGAGGCAATGGGGACAGAGTTGGAACAGGGACCAAAGAGGACATCTAAGTCGGTCCCTTTCGCGCTCCTAAGCCTTCGCGCTCCATCCATCTGGTCTCCCGCTACTGACTCAAGTGTCATCTCTGTTCTCGCAAGTAGCTTGCTCTGCCTCCTCTGTCATCCTGATTGCAAACTGACCTCCCTTACTGCCCCAGCGCTACCTAAACCTTCTCTCTCACAGTCAGATCACTACGGAACGAAGCATCAATATCAAACCGTTCTGCTCTAGCTCTCGTTCGAAATGCATTGTAATTTAGGTACCAGTATTGCAAAGGATTTCAGTTCTTTTACATATTTTAGGATGTCTTGTGGCACTATCCGGTAGTCAAGTGAGAACTAAAGCCTTCAACGTCCGGACACCAACTTCTTCCACCCAACACCATCCTAATCTGACCTAATTGCAAACGGTTGCCTAATCCACCAACTCTCACGAGCAGTTTTGCGATCCATCCATCCTCACGACCGCGTCGTCTGATCATTGTGAGGAGAAGGTCGAGATGGCTGAACAATACGCACTGCAGGCATGATCTGATCTTTCCCCCTCACTTGTCTCGTTTAACATGAATTCATGGGCGATAGTCCAGCATGTCTTCTCCAGGAACGACCGGGAAGGAAACACTGGTCTCACAGAAGGATGATCAGGGAACAGAGTCAAGCGCACTGGTCCATCTCATTACCCCAGTAACGTTAGGACATGACACTCCGATCCACCTCTCCATCCTTCCCTCTTTCCTTTCTCGCCTACCTCCATCAGTTCACATGCTCCGGATCGCATTTGTCTTGCCTCTGGAATTCAGGAGCAAATCTTATGGGCCGTCGAAATCATCCTACTTCTCTCTGGAAGGTCTCGAAAATGGAGTCGAACCCGACGGTGCAGTGTCTCTTTGCATCGCGTTGGCACGCCTTAGCTGTCACCTCCTTCTCAGACGTGGTGTAGTTCGGCATGAGATTGGTGCGTGGATGCAAGTGTCCGACAGAAAAGATCCTCCAACGAGCAGCAGTCGAGGACAGTGGGGGTCAGAAGGGAGGGGGAGGAGAAGGAAGGAGATGCTGTCGAGATTTTCCGGTGTGAATTGACCGCGTCTGCCCTCCCAATCCAATCCTTCCTCACAGTTGCCTCCTTCACTTCCTCCTTACTCTTCGGTGCTGGTCCCTCCTCCGTCTTAACATCTCAAACCAACCCCACCTTCATTCTTTCGCCGAAAAACACGAAGGTTTCTGGAGCTGTACTTGTTGATTGGGGCTGTGATAAAGGCAAGCGGCTGCGACAAGGAGTGAGTGTAGGTGTAGGTGTTTCTTCACTGCCGTATTTTTCTCTCCTGTGCGTGTGGTACTGAGGCGTTGAAGAGGTAAAACCTGCCGGACCATTTGGCATCACTGGAGCGGTGAGATCTGGCTAGCTGACGCGGATAAGGCACAGAGAATGGTGCTGGTGAGGTAGAAGCATCGGCAAGGGGAGTCGATGCTCACTGGGTTGCAGCTGGAGGAACGATAGAAGGGTTTGGAGGCGAAGGAGGTGAAACGGTGCCAGAGAAGGTTGATGTTATTGCAAGTGCGGATGGAGCAGAAGTATGCTTCTTGCTCGTTCTGGGGAGAAGCGAGATCGCACCACCTGTCGTCTCCAGCAGAGGCTAGCACAGAATGGAAGTTGCTCACCTTGATCCGATATTCGAATGGTCACAGTGGGCTGGCGTATCGATGCGCTAAGACGTGGCAGTGATGGGGAACTCTACAGGACCTCCCCGGCGTTTCTCACTCGTCCTTATGGAGTTCTTAAGGAGCCGAAATATCATGTATCTTTGTCTCCAAAAGTGTTCACCAAACACAAACGAAAGAGAAACGCACTCAAGATGTCCGTCCACGTAAGGAGACTCTCGCTCTGCTCCTCGTCACTGACAATATCAAGATTGATACTCCGTTGCCCCCCTTCTCCCCTCCCTCTTCATGCACATATTCGCACCGTGTCCTCCGGCTTCAGCTTCATATTCGCAATCCAACGCACTTATCCTCCTTCCCATTGTTGAACTGTCGTGAAAGCGAGATGTGGTCAGAGGCAATCACTCATCTTGATATCCATGAACACACCCATATGAGTGAGGAAGGTGTTGAGTGTGGAAATGAGAAGAGCAGTCTTAGGAGCCTCTGCTGAACTCATGTCTTTCATTCGTGCTTTTGCCGGGTGTCTAGGGGGAAGGACTGACATCGCCATGCTAACTGGGATGATGATTTGATGCTTTCTCATCAACGTTATTATGAACTTGCAGAAAATCTTCACCCCCACCCCCCCTAATGTTGTAGCAATGGGGCAATAACTCTCCAGAAACTCCTTCGGCCAACGGTCCAAGCGTGTGAAAAGAAGACACTAACAGCTCGAAGGCATCACAGTGTAGACTATGCACAAAAGTCCAGAGAGACGTGTTGCCACGATGAATGGGAGGTACTCTCCAAAGCGATGGGAGATATGGAAGCTATGTTTACAGCTGGAGAGCAACAATCACACCTGCAAGTCCGTGCATAAAATCTCTGGTAGCAACTCTACTTTGAGAGGTTCTCAGCACCATTCTCAACATATCGCAGTATACTCAACGCTTCCCCTGGCAATTTGCTTCAAGAACTAAAGAAGAACACACAAGTTGGTGTCGTTGATCAACTCCTCTCAGCCTCATTCCTGCCAACTCCATCCATAATCCAGTCCGCCTAAGAATGTCAAACGCCACAGGGGAATGGGAAACACGGCTGGGAGGCTTAAATCGCGACGCCTTTGGCAGATCGTTGCGTGAAAAACTGGGATGTTGTTGAATGATTTTCTACGATCGCCAGCAATCTGGGAGCAGTTTGTGTCATCTCCTCCGACCTCTGGGTGCAGTCTGCAGTCCACCGACTGTTCTTCACACCTTCCATCCTTCGTTCTCCTTCTATCGTATCTCCGCCATCGTTTGCCCTTCACGCTTTCACTTCACTGTGTTTTTCATGCAGTCCCCAGCACACCTCTCTCGCATCCTCTCATCTGTCGCTGGTCTCCTTCACTCTGGCCAGTCCTGGTGTGTCCCTCTCCTGTTTCTGCATACTTCGCCACTCCCCCAGCCCCGCTCTCGTCCGCATTCTTCTTTCGTTTCAGCTTTCCCCCACCGTCCTCTTTCCTCAAGCACCTCCCCACACGCGACACCCGATGTAGTCGGTAGCACTGGTGTGAGCAAGTGATGAGTGGACGAGTATAATTAGTAAGAAGATGGGAGGGAAGTGAGATGCATTGTGAACAGATGGTACGCAATGGTAGATGAAGCGTGCAGAAATGGAAAGGAAGAGCGAAGCATGAGACCATGACAGACAACACTGACTGAGAAGGAAGGTGCCAGCATTCCTGATCTGCTGCCCAGTGAAAGTGCGCCTGAGGACCGCATAGCACGACAAAGGATGCACGCGATGTGCCGTGGAGGGCAAGAACGAGCGAGTAAGGGCGAAAGAGAGGCTAGGTATGGATCCTATTATAGTCAACGGAGGGCTAACACTTTTATAGCAAAGCCAGGTGCGAGAGAAGAGGTGCCTTCCCTCCCCCTCTCCCTCTTTTGCATTTGTGCCTAATGACATAAGGATCAGATTCCTCGCCCCCTCACCGGTTCGAAACGAGAGAGCAGTGCGAGGGAAGCGTGGGATGCAAAAAGGAGACAGGACAGCGCCGTCCAGCTCCAGTTTCAATACCTGCTCCGATCTATCCCCCCTTTCCCGCTTCCCGTACACCTGCACCTCTCGCTCCAACAATCCTCGTGCCTCGCTTCCGTGCTACTCTCGCCATCCGTCCTCCTATGCTCCTCCAGCAACTTCTCTGTCCTCCGAAATGAGCGACAAGTAAAAGCTGGAGGTCGGATCGCGAAAGCAGAGGACGGAGTGACAGAGCAGGTCGGCCATTGCGATGGACAACGGAGAACCATGCTATGCTTTCTCTCACCCACTGATGCCCCCCGTTTCGCCTCGCTCTCCAACACCATCCCTCATGCCCGCATCCTTCGCCTCGAACCAACTTGCTTCGCACTAGACATCAGAAACCAACCGCGAAGCGTAGGCGTATGTGATGGAGAAAGAGGAAAGACTGCGATGCTGCCAATCCCCAACTCACGCTGCCAACTTTCGCTATCACGGCTTGTTCTCCACCATTGCCTAGGCAAGGAACCCCCCCTCTCCACTGCGGCCTTTACCTTGTCGCATACTGGTCATTTAATATCAACACAAAGCACGGGGGACACATCAAATGGGGAAAGGTAGACATAGAGGGAACGTGGTTGGTGATGGCAGAATGACCGGAGAAGGATCGTCCCGGTGTTCTCCTACTCTCCGCCATCTCCTTTCACCTCGCTTACCCTCTCACTCTGCCTCGCATCCCTGTCTGCCAACATTCACCCTTCATCTCCCCTTCCACCAACCCCTCCGCCTTTTCACATTATGGCCGCATTGGGCCATTTCTTTCTGCTGGCAATGTATTTCGTTTCTCTCCTCTCTCCAGCTACAAGTGTCCTAACTGACATGCACACTAGGTCCCTTGCTCCGCCGCTCCCCTTTCCTGGCAGTCCCACTCCCCTCCTGTCGCACTCCACTGGCCCTCCTGCCTCCACCAAGCCCGTGGCTCGGAAGTTGGACTCGGAGTGGAGGTTGAACGTTCGAAAGCCAACGGGGGAGGAAGAAATCATAACAGGTCCATAGTCAAGATGGGATGTCGGAGATACACATCACACTTTGTCTCGCCGTTCCGTTCGCACTCCCTCGCCATCCCTCATCATCCTATGCCTTCCCCGTGTCCTCATGCCGCCATCCTATTCTCTCTCCCACCTCACCTTCAATCGCACTCCGGCTTGCACTTCATGGCTCCTTTTCCACCGACGCTTGTTTCATGACGTTGGGGGCAACAATTGAAATGGCCGATGGAGAAAGAGGAGGGCAAAGTGTGCAGTGTGGCATCAAGGACCACAAGTGGACATCTAGGTTGGTCCTTCTCGTGTTCCTGAGCCTCCGTCCTCCATCCCTCTTGTCTCCCGCTAGTGACTCAAGTGACATCTATGTTCTCGCGAGTAGTTCCTCTGCCTCCTCTGTCATCCAGATAGGTAACTGCCTCTTTAACTGTCCCAGCCACATCTAGCCTCTCCTCTCACAATCAATCATTACGAAACGAAGCATCAATATCAGAGCGTTCTGCACTAGCTCTCGTTTGATTTTCAGTGTAATTTAGGTACTAGTATTGCAAAGGAATCTTTTACATGTTTTAGGACTTCCTGCAGCACTATCTGGTAGTCAAGTGCTGGAGAACTAAAGCCTTCAACGTCCGGACGCCCACTTCCACCAACACCATCCTAATCCGTCTTAATTGCAACGATCGCCTAATACATCGCCTCCCACGAACAGTTCCGGGATCTCCATCTTCATGAGTAGTGATATCTGATCTGCTTGATCCTTGCGCAGAGAACGTCGAGATGGTTCAAGTTGGACAATGCACTGATGCGCTGCAGGCATGACCCGATCTCTCCCCTTGTTGTCTCGTTTAATGTGCGTTTGTGGGCTTTAGTCCAGCTTGTTATCTCCAAGAATGAAAAGAAGAAAAACATCGATTTCATGCAAGGATGATCAGGGGACAGAGTCCATCTCACTGGTCCATCTCATTACCCCAGTAACGGTAGAACATGGCACTCCGATCCATCTCTCCATTGTCAGGCTTGCCCCTACGCATTACCGAAATGCACCATCTGAAGTCACGTGACCCACTTTACCATGCCATAGGACCACGCGCCTGCCCATCGCCGCTTTGCTCACGTTCTCGCTGATCGCCGCCTTCCCCTGTCTCACACGAATCGCCGCTCAGCAAACCTTATACATTTCGCCGGTCTGCACCGTCTCCATTATTGCTTTATTGTCCTTTCTCACTTGTACTGCTCAGTATGTCTTATTTCCGAGTTTTCCTTTTATTGCTTTCCTGATCTAGCTATCTTACATGTTTCAAGAAACTTATGATACAGTTTATGGCAGTACTTTTACATATGTATATATACATCGAGATGTAGTGGTGGTGACCTCAGAGTATTCTCTTAGGTTTACCTCCACTACAGGTTAGTCTTCTCATGCCATATTATTCCCTTAGGTTTACCTCCACTACAGACGCATCGCCTATCGACGACCGCACATAGTGTTAGCCCTAACAGAAGAATACTCTCTCCTTAAAATTTTGAAACCAAACGTAAAAAATGTCGGAGATTTGGGGAAATATGGAAACGCGCGAACCGCCGACGAGCGAAGAACGCATCCAACACTTAGAAAGGATGTTCCAAACTCTACACCTCACAACTGAAAAGCAATTCAAAAAACTCGAACAAGACCTCATATCAAGCTTCAACCAACAAAATGCACAAACCTCCCAGAATGCGAACGAAATTGCGCAACTGAGGTCCGACGTCCAAAACACAAACGATCGAATTTTGCAATTATTGGACTCCAGACTGCCCCCTCCTAGAGACAGTGGAACCACCTCTCCTTTCTTATCGCGAACAGACCCAATACCTCAAACTTATTCTCCTCCGCCTATATCCCAGACTGCCCAAGTAGCACCGTATGCAGGTATCAAGCTCGCTCCACCTTCAATCTTCAAAGGAGCTCCTAACACAGCTCCGACATTTTTACGCGAAATTTACGTCTACACCTCTACCGTTCCAGGCCAATTCCCGACTGAAAAATCGAAAATCCTATTTACCCTTTCTTACATGAAAGAAGGAGATGCGGAAAAATTCGCCGCTGGGATTTTGCGCCGACTTGTCGAAAATGAGGAACAAATTGCGTGGGAA
>MU271497.1:0-52641 GCA_021432655.1 Atractiella rhizophila
CTGGCGATTTCTTTCCTTTCATCCTGAAGTCAATACTGTTGTTCATAATAGTTGATAAGCATAGCTAACGTAAGTCTCCAATATCCTGCTCTCCAATCACGCGTGAACTGAAGCCAATCTATCCTGCCTGTCCTCCCATTTGGTCAAGCCAACAAAAGATGCGACAAACCTACTGTCAGGCTCGGATGAGGAAGATGCAATTTCTCGAAGTTGGGATGAGACGGATTGCTCCCCTAATACACAATTGGACGTGATAAACTTGGTTGGCGCAAGTCTCACATTCGACCAAAGTCCCAAAGACGTCAAAGACGAGGGCTTCGACACCACCTAGAGAGGAATTCATGTCTAATCAATGCAGTAAAAGTCAGCCAGAGAGTACAACTCATATCACGCATCCAACTGCTTGAAATCGGACCTTGCTACAGCACATGAAACAACCCAATGTTGCAGAGCAAGTGAGAGCTTATATGCATTCTGACGAGACTTGCAAATTTTAACAATATGTGTACCGTTGATAAAGGGATACGCCACTGAGAGAGTTAAATAGGGATATTCGTAGGACTTCCAAATATTCCTGGACTAAGAACAATAGTACGCTTGAGATTAATATGTTCTCGGAATTCAGAGCGCAAAGCTTCCAACTCAAGGAGGATAATGGTGGGTAATGTTGGGCCTCGCACCCTAGACTGTGGACTGGAACTTACTGAGACAGGTAATCTTCTAAGTACTCTGCCTTTGTGGCACTGTTACAACTCCGTTCACGTATCTATAGGTACATCTTGGAATATTGCTTCTCTACTGATATTATGGATTGGTCCAGTGCTGGTCGCACAAGGTCACTCTGAGTCGTTCGATTCGATAATGCTACATCGACTTGCATCAACTCGAACAACATCTACACATTAACACCAACCAATATCACCAATGTGGGAGTAGGTATTCATTCAACTCCAAGGGTATGTGAAAACTTCTCTGTGGCATTGTTGTGCTCTTCTTCAGGATCTAGACAAGTGTACCCCTAATTTCGGGCTGAGCGCCAAAATCTTTGCCTTACCTTGAATCACCCTTAAAATGGACCATGAATAACACATGAATACGTGGATTTGTGGAAATCGTTTACTTTTTGCAAAGAACACGCCCCTCTGTAATTGCTGCTCAAACTGTTCGCCTTCACGCGCAGTGGCTCCTTCCAGGATGCTCAAACCGTCACAAATTGCAGCATAATATTATTCTCTTTTATAGGCTTGTGTGACAGTTTAGTTCAGCTCGGGCTAGGTGAAATGAATCTTTCGCCCACCTCGAGCAATTTAGGTGAAAGTGAAACTATTTCTGTGGTCCTACCAAGCGCAGTCAGGCGTCGTCACGTCAGGCTTCAGAGATGCGAGCGTCTGCGGGTATACAATGCAGGGGTATTTGCTCCCAAGCAACGTCAATTTCTCAAATAGACCTAATACAGCACCTGGAATGCTGACTGCGAAGGTGTCTTTAGATCCAACTTTGCCTTTGGCCATCAATCTCGTCCAGTCAGCATCAGCTAGCCATGGTGCTTCAGCGTCCACTCCTCCTCTTCGTCCTCCCCGTTTCTACCCTTTCTTTCGTCCTCGTCATCTGGCTATATCTCTCCTCGCCATATCTATCGCGCTCGTCCACTTCCACATTTGACGGTTCATCCGCTCCCTCCTTCCCCGCACAGGTCCCAGCCTTAGATCGCCTCCTCTACCTGCCATTGAAGCAGGACGACCTGGAACGATGGGGCTCGACATGCCCGGAGATATACACGGAGCAAAGTAATCAAGATCAGGTGCGCGGGAACGAGGAGAGCTGGAGGAAATTGCTGGCGAATGGGACGGCGGTCTACGAACGAAGGACACAGCTGTATCGGAACGTCGCAGATGACGTGGCGTCGGGCGTGATGGAAAAGACTCGAGGAGAGGGACGAGGGATAGTTACGACAGCTGGGAACGCAAATACGCTCCAAAATCTGAAGGCGACTCTCAAAATGGTCCGTGAAGACAACCCCCTCCTCCCCGTCGAGATATTTTCATATCCCTCCGAGACTCCCAATCAGCCCACACGTGTAGCTTTCGAACACGAGCTTAAACCTTTGAGAATAACTTGGAGGACGGTAGAGGGGAGAAAAGACAGCAAGGCTTGGAAGAATTTTCAGTTGAAACCAGAAGCAATACTGAGGAGTAGTTTCAAAAATATCCTCTACATCGATTCAGACAATGTGCCTCTCGGATCGTTGGAGAGCCTGTTTGAGCGCCTTGAGGAGGGGACGGTAGAGGGAGGGGCTGTCTTCTGGCCTGATTTGACGAGGGATGGAGGTGAGCTTTCATTATGCTGGTCTCTGTCACAACTGATGAAGTGAGCTGTGTCGTGCATAGGAAAGAATCCAATTTGGGCACTTCTAGGTATTCATTGCACGAGAGATTTTCAACTGGATTCAGGTGCGTATTTCGTTCCTTCTACTACTGGCTGGAAACTTTTGTTTTGGTTTGAAAGGTGCCATTCTGATTTCTAAAACCGCCAATGGCGGACTGAACCACCTTGCATTGGCGCTCGCAAACGCCATGGCTAAGGATTGGGAGTTCTGGTTCTCCCTTTCTGGAGGAGATAAGGATGCTTTCCGGTCCGCGCTTCCTTGTGCCTGCGCCTCTTCGAATGTGGAAGTGTTAATGGTTTGTATGGTTTTAGATATGCCTTCTATGCGCTAGGATTGCCCTATACCAGAGCACCACATTACCTCTCCTCTGCTGGAGTTGTAAGCCCTGAAGGCAACAGGTTCTGTGGTCATACAATGCTTCAGTACTCCTTTCTTCCGCCTCCTCCTTCGTCTTCCTCCAACCAAGGAGCACAACACGCACTGCCACTCTTCGTCCACGCCAACCTGCTCAAACACACTTTCCTCCCGAGCCCTTTCTTCAAACACGTCAAGCGCATTCGCGACGACCTCGTACACCAACCAAACGAGGACACTCTGAGGCGAATCAGAAACGAAGTGTGGAGCCCAAAGAGAGGAGGATTGTGTGTGGACATTTGGTTGACGAAAGAGAAAGAGGGAGAGACGCTCATTGAACCTTGGGACGAGGTTTTTGATGGAATGCTGAAAGGGTACGAGAGACGATGGATCACGGCTGGTGGGCGTGCCGGAGTGTTTTGATCTGAGATGCTTGTAAGGACTTCGTTGTAATTTATATCTCGTGTCATAATCTTTGATACCGCATTATGCTGTCACACTGTTAATCAGCTACTCTGAGTGCTGAGGAACGGAGCCCAAGAATGCGAGGTTGAATTCAGTTTCTTTCATTTTACACCTTTTTTTATGCTTCGCAAGTACGTATACGGTTATCATGAGAACCAGAAACAGATGCCCAATCTAGAATCCGAGAGAAGAGAAAGAGGTAATGCTGGGTTGTAAATGGATGACAGAACGACGGAAATGCACTGGTAGTGGCACGACAGAAGAAGACTTTTGTATGCGGGTTGAACCGATATGCGAAATGCTACGAGACTTGAACTTCATCCTACACTCTTTGGCAAGTGTAAGTAGCCTAATATCTATAATGCTCGACTGTCGCCATATACCCATTAGCCTCCTCGCACAGCTCATCTGAGGGGAAAGCGTACCCTTGTAGGGACCGTCCTTTTGAATGCCCAAGTAGTCGGCCTGAACATCAGTCAAGGTCTCCAATTGCACATTTAAGCTCTTCAAATGAGCCCTGGCGACTTCCTCGTCCAAAGCCTTGGGGAGCATATGCACGCCAAGTTGGTATTTTCTCTCCGGGCCGACATCTTGCCAGAGAGCGATTTGGGCAAGGACTTGGTTGGAGAATGAGCACGACATCACCCAGGAGGGATGCCCGGTGGCGCAGCTACAACACTAAGATCAGAAACTGCGTCTAAGAAAAAGAGAAGAGACGAACCCAAGGTTAACAAGCCTACCCTCAGCGAGCAGGAGGACATGACGTCCCGACTTCAGCTCGTACCTATCAACCTGGGGCTTGATGTTGACGACGCTCTTTGCGTTCTTCTTCAACCAGTCGACATCCAACTCAATGTCGAAGTGGCCGATGTTGCAAACGATCGCGTCCTCCGGAAGGACCTCGAAGTGTTTTCCAGTGACAATGTCACGGCAACCAGTGGTTGTGACAATGATGTTGGCGCGGGGAGCCGCTGAATCCATCGTGGTCACTTCGTATCCTGCCATCGCGGCTTGGAGAGCGTTGATGGGATCAATTTCGGTGACAATGACGCGGGCACCGTAGGAGTGCAGAGCTTGTGCGCACTGTCGAATTACCCAATATGAGCCAACTATCAGGTGAGAGGGGTATGACATACACCCTTTCCTACGTCTCCGAAACCAGCAACGACAGCGACCTTTCCAGCAAGCATGACGTCCGTCGCACGCTTAATTCCATCGACAAGAGACTCGCGGCAGCCGTAGAAGTTGTCACTGTTTCCCAATCGGTATCTTTGAGCTCCGAATTCCATATAGTGGAGGTGAGAAAACAGACAATTTGGACTTGGTAACAGAGTCGTTGACGTTGATGGCGGGAACCTTGAGCGTTCCTTTCTTCACCATCTGGTAAAGGTGGTGAACACCGGTGGTTGTCTCCTCGCTCAAACCACGGATATCGTTCAAGTACTGAGGATACTCTACATCACCACAGTCATCAACATTCATCCAAATGGAGGAGGAACATGTCGCACTAGTGTGAACAATCGTCGTCAAGTCTCCACCATCATCCAAAATCAGATTGAGGGCTTTTCCACCTGGAAAGGCAGCCAAGGTCTGCTCAATGCACCAGTTGTACTCCTCTTCAGTCTCTCCTTTCCAGGCAAAGACAGGAACACCAGTGGCAGCGATAGCGGCGGCGGCGTGATCCTGGGTAGAAAAGATGTTGCAGGATGACCTTCAGGTAGCTAGATCAGCTTGATCCCTTCCGTAAGAGAAACGTCTCACCAAGCAACCTCAGCGCCGAGAGCAGTGAGGGTTTCGATGAGGACAGCAGTCTGAATAGTCATGTGAAGACATCCAGCGATCCTCGCTCCTTTCAGAGGCTGCGAAGGTCCATACTACAAGACAAGCCTCGAGATCAACCAGTGCCCATTTTCGATCGGATTGAATAAGAAAGAGCTACCTTCGCCCGGAAGTACATAAGACCAGGCATCTCATTCTCCGCAAGTGCGATCTCTTTGCGTCCCCACGCAGCAAGATTGATATCTGCGACCTGATCACCATTGCCATCCCCAACCAACGATCAGCTCTCATCCAGCAATAAAACAAAAAGAGACAGGATGTTGGGATAAAGAGAAACTGACCTTGAAGTTGGACATGATGAAAAGCAAGAGGATAAGGTGTTTGGAAAGATCTAGAGAGAAGCGACGCCGTCGTTGCTGAAGGAGATTTTTTTGAGTAATTTCAAATTGGCAGCCCCCCCCCGAACCCAAAAAAAAATGAAAACAAAAAATAACGAAAAAGAAAAAAACGGCAAAGGAAATGGGGAAAAGGAAATTCAAAAAACGTAACCAAAAAAAAAAAAGAGAGGTGTATCTACCTCACTCACTGTGTTTGGTTGGAAGAAAGAATGCCGAACAAAAAAAACAGCAGGGATCAAGCAAGAGGGACTGACCGACTCAGCCAGCGAGGAAGCAAGAGACATAAAGAAAAACTCAAACTCCACACAATCCAGAACAAGAACCAACAACCGACCAACGACCCACAAAACACAAAATCACAAAAAAGCTTTAAGACATTACTCTGTTGGGGAACTGTTCTGTTAGCGGATACACCAATTGAGTAGCCGTGCGTAGTAATACTAGCCCTAACGATACTTAGCAATTCTCTTTCTATCATTACACCACAAAAAAGTCGATATTGATAACATTTAGTCATTGTTCATTACCTAATGCCTAACAGGCTGTTCCCTATAGACGGCTCTCCATACTCTCCCAACTCGGTGTCCGCGCATCTACCGATACCTAGATCCTCGATCTAACTACACGTGAAGAAAGTCAGCTGTCAGTATGTCAGCTTGGACGTGTTCGCACAGAAACGAACACTTGGATTCCGCTAGTTGTCACCCCTCACTTTCATACTACTAGCACTCGACCATATTTATTGACGGTGGAATAGTATTTCAATCCGTCGCCGCATAGTTCTATCGTCATGGCGGTAACCACTACTAGAATATGCTTATCGATGTCGCCTTTATTTCCGCAATTGTGCGCCGTTGCGAGCGAACGGGTTTTACCATGGAGGAGTCATCTCGTGTTTAAACGGTTTGAGTCCAAGGTAGGTGAGCGTTCTCCGGTTTTTTAGAAATCGTCTCAAAAGATGGTGAAACAGAGGGCTGAGCGAACAAGGGTTCGTCTCTTCTTAATAAAACTGCACCCCGATGCCTTAGGTGGCTACAGATTCGTAAATGGTCCAAATCCATGACAGCATGGCGCGAAAGCCTCACGCCCGAGGAAAAGGAAGTATGCCTGTCGTTCTCTGCATGACCGATAACTACTAATACGCACAGCTCTAGACATTATCCAGTTATCTCTCAGAAAAGCAAATGAAGCATTGGGAACAAAGTGGGCCTCTTGTCCCCCGCCATTACGAGCTCTGATCCAATCGTAGTGGACCCGCTGGAACGGGACAAAGAGTCTGGGAACCGCGGCAGGATTTCGCCAGAACAGGTAGAAAACCTGATTGAGGGGAAGCGTCAACGTTGGTCTAATCATTTTCTTGCCCTTTCCAGCCTTTTTGATGCAAGAGTAGGATTTGGACGACCTACGAGTACTTATGCTATAGAAATAACCCGAAGAGGTCCTCATTGGCTCCTTGACTGTAGTGGGGCCTGCTTAACGCGAGTCGTCACACAGGTCATCAACGACGGCGGGAAGAAGAAACAAATATACGTCGACTGCATCCTGAACTGTATCCCTTTGAATGCTCGGTGTGCTCCTGGCGGACAGACAGCAATTCTTCACTAAAGAGGTAAGATTTTATTCTTTGACACGGATGATGATCGCCAATTAGCAATGCTACCTAGACATGTCAACACTGTGCATGAAAAGAGGGGCGTCATCTGTGGCGGCTGTTCCCTCTACTATTGTAAGTAACCCAGCCACAAGTGGCTTATTCTACAGCTTATACGTCCAACAGCGCGAAAAGACATGGCAAAAGTGCATCAAAGCAAAGAAGGCTCGGAGTGCCGCTCCGCACCGATTCTCAACGCACCAATGCAGAAAGCTACAGCTCAATGGTTCTGCGTCGGATGTGAACGCCTTTTTAGTGCGTTTCTTGTCTCACAGAATATCTGTCCATTTTGAGATAGCCTTGAAGATTCTACCGACGCATTGAGAGAACATCGGGAAGCCATTGAAGCTGAAAGCGCGTGTCGGAACGCGAAGCCATTCTACGTTAGCCCAAAAGGGAAAATTCTGTCAGGAGACATTAAACGTGACGTTCGTCGGCTGCATACTTGTGAAGTATGTGGGGATTCTTTCTCTTCGCACCGTAATCTATTAGGGTCTGTAACTTTCAAATATGATCATAAATGTGTTAATTTAGAGACTGTTCAGGCACAAAACTACACATCGGGGTAGAATGCATATCTGCGCTGGATGTGGGAAAACTTATGGTATGCAGCTCCATTCCGTTTCACAAAGAGGCTAATATGCTTGCAGCGAGTCGATACGCTGCCACCAGACATCAAAAGGCGGTGGGTACAAGCCGTACTTGCCCATCTGCTGCGATTTTCTGGGTCCCTGCTCCAAAGGATTACACTCAGAATCTGTGCCTGGGTTGTGGCAGAGCGTTCGGTATGCTTCTCATCAACGACGCTTTGCCTGTTTTTTTTTGGCTGATGACACTTTCAGCTTCATCTGACGATGTTGAGAAACATAAATTCCAAAATACTCCTCCCGTTTGCCAAGACGCTGGGGTCCACATCATACCTCCAATATCTCAGCCCTTTACTGAAGAATAATTAAATTTAAGCTAGTCGCTGGTTGCAGTTCCTTCCTGTATTTAAGAATCGTTGTCTGTCGCCAATCAATACATGGTAGGCCTAATATACCCAAATTGATCGTGAGCTTATCACCATTATATTTGAAATTCAGTCACGCCTTTTGCAAATACTAGCCTTATCCCTGTGGTTTGTCAGCTCAACTCTCGCCTGGGAAATTACCTCACAAAACTGATACTACTGATATGAAACAGAAATACGATGGCCTGCCTATTGCTTCCAACGTCTCATTACCGACAGTGACACCAGCGCAACAGTCGAGGGCTGGGAAGTTCAAGGTTGCAGCGCTCGGATGCTTTCTGTTACTGTTCTTCGCTTTCCCTGATAGCTTAAGAGGATACCAGACACCTCTCTGGACGAACCATGTTTCAACGGCCGGTGCGCTGCAGAAGGTCAGAGGTTGCCCCAAACCTGTTGCTGCCATAGTTCCCCCAATCGACTCAACTTTCATCGATGCTGATGGATATAGAAATGCTTCTGCCCATAGACTGAGTAGACTTGTCGTACGTTTGTTTGCTCCTTCGTAACCGACCTGTAAATTGAAGGAGTGAGCAGCAAATCCCATCCATCTCTTATGATGACAATGGCAAGCCCAATGAAGACGAGCGATGGAAACCGTTCTTCGAAATTCCGGCGTATCTTCAGGATACGTTTCCTGCTGTTTTCTCCTTCGCAACGCTGGAGAAGGTGAACACGCTGGGTCTTTTGGTCACACTTCAAGGCTCAGAAGCATCCCTCAAACCGCTGCTTCTGCTCTCTCACACGGACGTCACTCCCGTCGACGCCTCTACTCGATCGCAATGGACTAAAGATCCGTTTTCTGGATATATCGATGAAGATGGTAAAGAGGGAAGGGTCTGGGGAAGAGGTGCTGGGGACGACAAGACTTTGTTAGTTGCGCAGTACGAAGCTTTGGAAGCGCTTTTAGGTAGTGGATGGAGACCTAGGAGGACCATCATTCTTAGCCATGGGGTCGGTGGTTCCTTCATAGCGAATTTCGTCGGATTCTAACACATCCTTTGCGAGGATACAGTTTGACGAGGAAGAAGTGTTCGCAAGACAAGGAGCTGGAGAGCTGGCAAAATTCTTGGAAAGACGATACGGCAAAGATTCCATGCTTATGGTGATCGACGAAGGTTCTGGGATTGCCGAGTAAGTGAATGATGAATCGAGTGTAGACTCACTCTAAAGTGACTGGTCTTGTCGACAGAAACCTCTATGGCACTCCTTTCGGTCTGCCTGCATCTAGTGAAAAAGGGTACCTAGACGTCCGAATATCCGTCTCAGTACCTGGTGCGTACCATTCTCTTCCCTGCATACATACTTCACACTCAATTGTAATCAGGTGGCCACTCCTCTGTCCCTCCCGCACACACTGGGATCGGCATTATATCTTCGATAGTAACGGCCATAGAGGACACACCGTACTCTCCAACACTGGAGTTGGACGATCCTTTCTTTGGTTTCCTGCAATGTGCGGCTGAATACGCGCCGAACTTCCCTCGGGATATGAAGGAACTTGTAGACAGCGCTAACGCTGCGAAGAGCGTGAAAGACGCTAGAAAAAGCTTGGATAAACTCGCAAACTTGTTTGCGAATGAGGGATTGAGTAATAAAGGCTTGTTTCAATGCCTGCCTAGGTTGGAGATGTCGCTGACGGTGTTATCTAGCAATGGTTTCAACTACTCAGGTAGAGCAAGATTTCATATTCACCCACATTCATGTATCATTACTAATTGTTGTGATGTACGAAGGCCATAGATACCATATCTGGTGGCGTCAAGGTAAACGCTTTGCCTGAATTCATCAGTCTCCAAATGAATCATCGGATCGCATTTTCGCATTCGCTTTCTTACGTCCGCTCTCACCTCGAAGATTTGATCAAGCCCATTGCCAAGCAACACGACTTGGAGTTCGTTGGATTCGATGGAGTTGGCGGAAAGGCTGAGAGGGTTGTTAGACTAGAGTGCGCATCTTCAAGGTTGTGGGGATTCAAGTTAAGGATAACTGTCTTTTGAATGAATAGGACGATTGGGGTGCCTCTGGAGCCTGCCCCTAGGAGCCCGACGAGCGGCGGTGTTTGGGATCTGCTCAGCGGGACAATTCAGCATGTCTATCCCTCCAATCAGTACGGAAAGACAGTGGTTTCCCCTTACGCGGCCACGTGCGTCCCTCACTTCCTCTCTCTTTACGCCGCCGTGAGCTGAATTCTTCCCATTTAGCGGTAATACAGATACCAAAGTGTATTGGAACCTGAGCCGTTCCATCTTTGTGCGTTCATTAGTCGCCTCGTTTCTGCCTCACTAATTTCACGCCGAGTAGCGTTTTACCGGCTCCGCTCCTACTACAATTCCTATGAATGCACACACTGTTGACGAAAGCGCTTCAATCCCTTCCCACCTCTCCATCGTGAAGTGGATTCACTCTATTGTCCAGAATGCTGTGAGCCGGACCTCGAAAAAGCAGCCCGTGGGAACTAACGCACACGCTTATGGATAGGATTTGTACGACGGGGAAGAGTGAACTCTCTTCTTTTACCATGCGTCACGACACCGGATGACATTGAGGTAACTGCATCCCTCTCGAACCCTAGAACTGTCATCTCTTTAAGCTACTATTGATTTGAAGACAGCACCAAAGTAGCTACAATTGAAATAGAATCTTGGTTCTATCAATACTCCATCGAACAGCATGCCCAACCTAAATCGAATGGTCTACGAATCGTTATTTTCTTGCACTGCAAGCTCACACCTGATCGGCCTGATCTATGACTCCGCCTTCTTCTCCTTCACCTTTATTTTTAACTCCTTCTTTCTCCTCTTTCTCTCTTCTTTCTCCTCAAACCGCTTCTTCTTCCGTCTCGCTTCTTCTCGCCTCCCAAAATTGGATTCGAACAGTTCCTGCATAACCCACGAGCAAGAACAAATATGCGAGTAAAGAATATTATTCTGATGGCATGAGAATGTAAGGTGAGAGGGACGTACAGTGTTCGCTTCCCGTTTGGCCCTTGTGATCTTGTTCAAGTTATCGAGCACCTTGGATTCGGGCAACTCTAAAGGGGTAAGTTTTGTATCTAAGTTGTCAACCCATCTATCAGTCATCAAGCGCAAAGGAGAGTATGAAAAAAGGCTGCAGAGCACAAGAGGGACGCACTAATTCTTTGCTCCACCTTGAGCAACAAATCCACGTCCTCCTTCCCAACAAAAGTGACAGCCACGCCGCCCATCCTCCCCTTCCCAGGTACAATTCTGGCCGTCCGTCCCACGCGATGTATATATTCGTCCTCCGCTTCCTGACTGGGCTCTTCCTCCTCCTCCTCCTGCTCTCCCTCCTTTCGATCCCTCCTTCGCATCCGCTTGCCCAACACCCGAGCCTTCGTCATTGGCAACTCCCAATTGATGACGCCCTCGACGCCTTCGAGGTCCAATCCACGAGATGCGACGTCGGTACAGATCAGCAGAGGCACTTGGCGGGTTCTAAACTTTTCAAGGTTCGCGAGGCGCTCTTTTTGGGTCAGGTGAGAATGTAGGGGGACGGAACGGAGGGGGATCGGTGCGAAGGAGAGGAGGGAGGAGAGGTAGGAGGCTGTTCGTGGATGTGTCACGAAGATGAGGATTTGGGGTAGGGATGGGGTGGTGTTTTGGTCCTCTTGTTCTCGGTTCGATGATTTGGAATGCTTGGACGGTTTAGATGGCTTGGAGGGTTTGGATGTTGGAACAGGAGCGCCGGTAAGTGCACAGAAGTTGAGAAGGAGGTAATAGAGGTAAACTTCTCGGACATGGGAGGGGATGAAGATATAATGTTGTCTGAGATTCTCCGGAGTCGCGATCCTGTATGGGATTCAATTCAAATATTGAGAGACGTAGAGGAAAGAAGGAACGTACTCTCCAGGCTCGATGTGGACGAATGTAGGTTCCTTTCCTTCTTTTGGCGGCCGCTGAGCATATGCCTCGAGTTGTGGGGTGAGAGTTGCCGTGAAAAGGAGAGTCTGACGGTCCTGGTTTACTCTTGAGAGGATGTACTTCAAATCGTCAGTGAAAGAGGAAGAGAGGAGGCGATCTGCTTCATCCAGGACCTACGCACATGGGTCAATCTACAAACTGATATCAGAATAGGAAGGACGAACCAAGTATCGTATCCGATCGAAGAAACCTATCTCCTCCCCATTCCGCATGACGTCCACCAACCTGCCGGGGGTAGCGATGACGATGTGAGGTCTGCGCTCCATCTCGAGGGACTGTTCAATCATATCCATGCCACCAATGACCACGGATATCTGCACATTGATGGCGGATCCTACTGCAGCGAACTGTGTGGAGAGCTGGAAGGCGAGCTCACTGTAATAACCTTCAATGAGCGCTGGAGGAGCAAGGAAGAGGGAGTGACAAACCGGGTTGGTGTGAGAACGAGAGCGTAAATTCCATATGGATCATTAGCGAGGGATTGGATGATGGGAAGTGCGAAGGCTAGCGTTTTTCCAGACCCAGTTTTGGCAACTCCTAGACAATCTCTCCCTTTTTCCCAGTATTATGTCAGCATGTTGTTAAATACCTGGAAGCAGAGAAAGAGAAAAGTCCAGAAAGATATAAATGGGGAACAAGAAAAAGGAGAGAAAAGATATTGACAGCTTCGAGAAAGATATAAGGAGAGACAAAAGCAGAAAGAATGCAGCGAGAAAGTGTAATAGTGGAGAGAGACGAGAAGATTTTAAAACGGGAGCAAAAAAACAGACAGGAGATTGAACGAAATGAAGCAGCTGAGGCGAAAGAAGAAGAATACAGTCAAGTGATAAACATATTTAAAAATAACTCAAAAAGGAGGATTTAAGCTAATCAATGGAACAAAGAAATAGATGGATGCAAAGTGAAAGACAGACCTTTGATGATCGGGAGAAGACAATGTTGTTGGATAGAGGTTGGGGATCGAATGGATAGTACAGCAAGAGTGCGGGCGAGGTGAGGATTTATTCCGAGCTCTGCAAAGGTGGACATTATCAAAGGTATATGTCACAGCTCATACACTCATGAGTTGTGGTGAGGTTCAGGTCGTGCTTGTTGAGCAAATAAAATTGCCACTCAAACCTAATCTCTGTAGGGAGAAGGTTTTGATCGCAATGTCCTCCCGCAGCAACGAGGATCGTAACAACCAACAATTCTGCCCAATCACATCCAACGCATCACTAACAGTTTCCACCTTCCCCACTCTCCACAAGCCCCTCAGAAGCCTGGTCACTAACTGCATCTGCACGAGCCCTTCATGATTCGCACACGCCTTCTCTCCCGCGGCCTGGCGACGGCCTCCCGAACCATATTCCCCGCCTCTCAGCCCGCGACACCGAAAATAGTGACCTCTTCCCTTCCAGGGCCAAAGAGCAAGGAGCTGAGCGGAGAGGGAGGAATGGGAGGGTTTAGCGACTCTAGGACTCATGCTTTTGTTGTCGGTGCGCGTTTCTTCCCTGTGCAGACCGCACCGCAGTACTTGCGTTAATGTTTGGGGGGGTGTTGACTCGTCTTTTTTTTGGTTGGGCAGATTACGCCGCTTCGAAGGGTGTGTTCACTCTTTTGCACCTTGAGCAGTTCCGAGAAGTGATGTGTCCGTAGGTAACTTCATTCAGGATGTTGATGGCAATACCTACCTCGACATGTACTCTCAAATAGGTGAGTATCTCCGCTACTTCCACCTTAGCTCATGCAGCTAACCATCTATACTGACAGCCTCGATCCCAATCGGGTATAACCACCCCTCTTTGCTAGAGCTCGCCAAATCCGTATGCTCTGCGCCATTCTGTTGTGTAGAAGGCAGGAAGACTGACTGGCGCCCTACAGGACGAATTCGCGATTGCAGCGATGAACAGGCCCGCACTGGGCTCCTTCCCCCCCGCAAGCTGGACGCCCATCATCCGCGATGGCTTGCTGTCCGTGCATCCGCCGGGCCTGGATCAGCTGTTCACGATGATGTGTGGGTCTTGTGCTAACGAGGGAGCGCTCAAGGCGGCCTTCTTCGCTTATAGGGGAAGGGAGAGGGGTGGTCAGGATCGAGAGTTTTCGAAGGAGGAGATTGAGAGTTGTATGCGCAATCAGGCACCGGGAAGCCCCAATTTGAGCGTTATTAGCTTTAAGGGTGCTTTTCATGGTAGACTTTTTGGAACGTTGAGCTTGACGAGGAGCAAAGCTATACACAAGGTCGGTGTTTATGACTTTCAGTTCCCACTTATATTCCCGCCTATTTAATTTTCCTTTCAATGTCTCAATGTCTCGCCTTAGGAAGCTGCTTACTGACGGAAAATGGTGTGGATGATGAGGATAGATCGACGTGCCAGCCTTCGATTGGCCTGCCCTTGACTTCCCACGCCTCAAGTACCCATTGGAGGAGCACGTGGCGGAGAACAAGAGGGAGGAAGAGCGCTGCCTCGCTCAAGTGGAGGAGACAATCGAGAGGCTGTCAGTTCCTTTCCTCTGCTTTTTTCCTTCCCTGCTGCCCGAAGGATGCTAATGACGATACTGTGTCGATGTTGGGGAAATGTAGGAAGAAAACGAAACCAGTCGCTGCACTCATCATTGAGCCCATCCAGAGTGAGGGAGGAGACCATCACGCTTCGAAAGAGTTCTTCCGTGGTCTTAGGAGGATTACCAAGTCCCATGGGGTATTCTTCATCGTCGACGAGGTGAGGCAGCCTAGTTCTTCTTTCTCACTCTCGCACCAACCAATCTGAACCTGGAGACTGACTGTCTGCTCCGTGCTTCGCGCTGTGGTGCGCTGGCCGCGTGGGATGACAGGTCCAGACTGGAGTTGGGGCTACTGGAACGTTTTGGGCACACGAAGCGTGGGGATTAGAGCACGAGCCAGATTTCGTTACTTTTAGCAAGAAGATGCAGGCTGCAGGATTCTAGTATGTCATGCCTCCCTACACACGCTCCTCCTCCATGCTCCTTCCGCCTCTCTCCGCTTCCCGTACTTTTCTTCCTCTCTTTCTTTCTCAGAACCACGTACTGATCAATCGAACGTTAATAGTCATAAGAAGGAAACACGACCCGCGCAGGGATATAGGAACTATAACAGTGCGTTCTCGTATCGCAAAGACCCATGAATGACCAGAGTTCTGTCTGTAGCCTGGATGGGAGACCCAATTCGAGCTTTGGTATGTGTCATCTTACCACTACAATCGAACCACATCCAATAAACGGGAACAGCAAGCACGGGAGACGATCAAGGTAATCAAGCGCGATAGTCTGATTGACAACACGATCTCTGTCGGTTCTTACTTGTACAACGGACTGGAAGAGATTGCCAGGACGAGCGGGCAGGGAAAACTTCTGAACCTTCGAGGAAAGAATACGGGTCACTTCATCGCGTGGGATTGCGAGACGCCAGAGAAGAGGGATAAGTTCCTCGCCGAGATCAAAAAATTGGGTATCAATATGGGAGGCTGCGGTGATCGGGCTGTTCGACTCAGGTGCGTGTTGAGCTGAGCAGATGAAGATCAGCAGGCTGACGGGAGGACAGGCCTATGCTTATCTTCGAGAAGGGGCATGCGGATTATTTCCTCGAAGTGCGCTCTTTCAAGTTCGTCAAAGAATTCAGAACTGATAAATCCTGAGCAGAATGCACCAACAGTCTTCAAATCGCTTTAGGCATCTTTCGGACTTGAGCGATGGAGGAGTTGAGTTGATGCCTTAAAAAGAGGCTTTGCCGAACCAACCCCACCTCCCCCCCCCGTGCCAAGAATTAACAACTGGGGTAAAGTGGAAGATTGGACTCAAAATTCACTGTATGAGTAGGGAGTAGGCACATTTCATAGCTGCAACAATGAGCACCGCTTATCGCGACCATTGATGGCAAAAACTGGTATCTCCCTTCTTTAAGGCACGTGAGTAACAAGTTACCGTGACCGTTGACGAAATCCGTTTATTTATCCATCGCAACCACCACTGAGTCCAGCTTGCAGATTTCCTGTCTTCGAGCACAGTCTTCGGCGCACAAAACAACACCTCGAAAGCAAGCAGAGCACACCAACAACAGTGAGGCGCGTGAACCAGTTTGCGGTTTCTGGCTCGGATTTCCATCAGTGAGATACATTTCTTTCATTACATCCCCTCAATTCGAAGGATACGAGTAGCACACGCGGCCGATTGAGCCGATGCACCAGTTAGATGCTTCTGCAGAGCACAATCACGCTAGCAAGAGAGCAAACTAACTCGCATATAGTCACAGGTTGATCGCTATACCGAAGACGTTGACCATTAGGTGTGATTACAAAAGGCGATCATACTGTATGCATTTCTTCTTTCAATAGATGGAACTAACTGTGTTTCCCCAATGACAGAGTTTCTGATGGCAACCATTCAATCCCTCCCTCCAGAACTGCTGCTTCACATATTCGAAATACTCGCCGAACAACGAGTCAAGACACGACGAGATTACACGCGATCTGGCAATCTGGAATCTGTCTGGTTGAAAGTTCGCTTGAGGACTCACATGGAACGTTGCTCGCGGGTCAGCAAACAATGGAGCGAACTCTGCCTCCCCCTCCTTGATCGAATGCTCAGGATTTCCACGGCCAATATGGATGGCATTCTTTCGTTCATAAGGCAGTCCCCCATACGTCGCTCTTACGTGAGCAGGCTGTACGTCAACTTTCCCAGTTCACCACAGAGATTGGGCATAGTTGGGACGGCCCTTTGGAACGCTTTCCGAGAAATATTGGAGATTGTGGGAGGACAGCTTATTGTGCTAGACGTCCTGCTCTGGAAGATGGATCTTCCGCCCCCTGAAGCTCGTATTCGATTGCCTTCGACCCTCAAGAATCTCTTCGTACGAACTAGTTTCAATATGAAAAATCCAATCCTTCAAGATTGGTTTACCGGTTTCGACGAATGCAACTCCCTAGTACAACTGCAACTGTGGGACGTTCGCGCATCGCAACCCACCCCAACTTTGTTGAGGCCCTCCTACCTCCTCATCAGCGCCATGCTGCCTTCAGATTTCGCTTTTTTCTCAGCTGCCGCCCAAAACCTTGCGTCCTTGGAAGTCTTTCGATCCGATGATTTTGGGGCAGATGTGTACCCTGAGTTTTGGCCTGACGTCTTCAAGCTCCTCCATCTCATCAAGGATTCTCTCCAATATTTGGATTTGGATCGCCGTTTTAATACCGTTGTCGACTCTTCGATCTACCCGCAGAGCTATATTGAGCCTCAGCTCGTCGCGCCGATCCTACCACATCTGCTGACACTCAAACTCTACACTACCGACTTCTTAGGAGACCTGGTCGACGTGTTCCCACACCTCCCGCTCTCATCACATTTGGTGAGGTTGAAGTTGTATAAGGCCCCTATAGTTTCGGTCCCAAGTGATGCACAATTGTGCAAGTTTCAATGCAAGTTTCAAGAATTAAAAAGATTAACCATTCTCCAAAACCAATATGACGTTTCAGCTCACACCCTTCGACCCGTGTTCGATCCTATCACGCATCCTCATCGGCTCACGCAACTTGAGACCAGTTTGAAAACATTCGTATCCAAAGAGGAAGCTTTTGCCTTCTTTCAGATGTCGCAACCCCGAAGGCTCGACATCGACATAGGGAATTCCTTCAAAGCCTTGGATTTCCTCCTCAGTTCAGGCGAAACGATCCCCGATATTCAACAGATGTCCATCTCGGGCAATTTTCACAAAAATTCGAGACGGGGCAACAACGACTTTGATTCCTCAGACTTCACCAAAGGGTTCTGTGCCGCCAAACGCCTCCAGTTCAAATTTCATGTTGAGAGGTACTCCTCGTCCGTTGATCCAAAGCTCATCGGCAACGGAGGATACGCACCCTTATTTGCATTCCTCCTCACCGCAACATGGACCGATCAGTTGGAAAGACTTATTTTTGGTCCCGTACTCAATGACATAGAAGTTGCTTCAGTCTTATTGAAGGAGAAGGAATCGGTCCACTATGAAGGGTTGATGTCGCGACTTGGTGAGAGCTGTACCGAGGTTATATGTCGAAGTCTGGAGTTTCGCCATTGAATTCGATGAATTATTCATTATATAGATAATATTAGCTCTCTACGAAATCCGGAGAATAACATGGCAATCTAACAGTGTAACCACCAAAGAGAAGTTGCCACTGTAAGTAACGGCGGAGCCTTTGTTGACGATACGAGACAAACTTATGCGTTCAGAATTTCTCAGCAGAGAGAGCACATTGACAATGAGCGCTAGTCTGTTAAATTCTACGTCAATGGTCATACCTCCTACATTCATTACTATTGTCTTCGGGTATGATAGACCAACAAAGAGAACAGTTCCACCACTGTCAAACCTACGGAAATTCTTCCGTTATGACTGCTCCCCGAAGCCATTTTAGATGATGTGCAACCCACCAAAGTATTACTTACCACAGCAGTTCAAAGTAAGAACACAAGATGAAAATGCTTAAAAGTACAGGATGCGGGAGAAACGGCGACGAGAGGTACATCGGGAAGAACAACTGCCTCCAACTGTCAGCTGAAGTGGATTGGACGAGCAACGCACCTTCGAAAACACAAAAGCATAGTACAGGTTTCTGTTTGAGCTTAGGTCCCCTGGTGGAAGGTCTCTTGGCGAATGGTGATAAGAGAGACCTGTTGTTGCGCTGTCATCGATGTGAGGCTGCGGCAATGCAAGTGGCGCTGGGAGTGACAGCTTTCGTTCCGCCTGCGGCTTCATTGGCTTCACTGTGATAATGTGGCATATCTCAGAGAATTGCTTACAGGAGTCAGATCAGGTTCTTCTTTTTCAGGTGTCAAACGCTCAGGGGTAAGTGGTACGAGCGCTCCCTCCTCTTCATCAATGGTCACACTCTGCTCTCTTGCCTAGCCCATAATCAGTTCAGCTATAGAGATGTAGAATAGGCTCACCACATCTCCCTTCACTCTTTCCAACACCATCAAAACCTCCCTGCAACCCGGTCGCTTGTCCATTTCAATGGATATCAGCCTCTCCATCAAGAGTAGAAGTGATAGGGGGAGTGGTCGTCCATGGTGAGCGTGTTGTGAAGCGATAAAACCACCATACGAAAGAATTTCAGCGCGTAAGAGATCCACTTCTGTGTGTTGATAGGGCAGATGGAAGTAAGATAAGAGGTGGAGGATGAGCCCTATATATTTAATTTAGTTCGTTTGTGAGATCACCAAAATGGCAAAGTTGTACCGAGTGACCACAAGTCTGATTTTGAGGAAAGTTCCGGAAATTTGCCAGTCTTGGGATTGATTGAAAGTGCTTCAGGACACACCTGCGATCAATGCGATTAGAAAAGAGCCTGATATCGAGATAGCCGCGACGAACGTAGTCTAAGGTTCCAGTTGTTCCCGCTGTCGCCGAATAATCAGTAATGCTCTCAAGAAAGAGAAGCCGCAACGAACTCCGTCGAACGAACCAACTCTCCCCCCAACCTCTTGAGCTGCCGAAATCGCACAACATTGCTCGCGGGAGCACAGCACCGTCTTCCCATCTGAGCAAAACATTCTCCGCCTTCAGGTCCAGGTGAAGCACACCCCTGTCATGGAGGAAACAGAGACCTGAGGTGATGTCATGAAAAAGCGCAAGGATCTCATCCACCCTTAGATAGTGTATAGCGGCCCGTCTTGGATCTGGTCTTTCCGGTTTGGGCGAAGAGGAGGTAGCATTGGTCTGACCGCGGCGACGTTGTGCCAAGAAGAAGCGTTTCCGCTCTTCCCTCTCTCGTTTGTCTTCTGTTTCCTGCTCCCTCCCTGGAGTGGTCAGCATGGCTGATGTAGACCCCGACTGTCGAGGCGAGGAGTTGGGAGAGGAAAAGCGGAAATTCGAACGTGAGGCAATGAATCCTTCGAGACTACCACCGTCTGCATATTCCATGAGCAAGAAGAGTGTTGGTACCCGCGGACCAAATGCTGAAAGGGACGTTTCTTCGATCCAAGTACTAATACAATGTTCGTAAGTGACACACTCCTGAAACGATTCAAAGCTTTATAAATTGTATGGATAGGTATTTCGTGAGCGTTCAAACGTGGCACTTGATGATCCTGACGTGCATTCTGTTTAAAGGTAAATATGACCTCGTTCTGACCCGATTGCATGTTTGTGGTAACTCCAGAGCCTGAAAGCTCACACTCAGCATTGCGAGGACACGCTTCTATCTACATTTCCACCAGCGACATGAGGTGGAAGGCAGACCTCGGCGAGCTCACAAGGAGAGAAGGTAGAACACTCAACTCCGCTTGTTTGGCGGTAACATAACACGACTTTGTACTCCACTCGTTTGCGTAGGAGGAGCTTTAAATGCTGTTTCTGCTTCATATTGATTGAGCAGAGTAAAAATGCGGATTGATTTTACGAGATTGTGCTCCCACAACCCCGAGATGGATGGAATGCATCGCATCTCTTCACTTCAACGGATTAATGGATGCTCACGTCCACATGACCAAGGAAGGACATGAAAAGGGAATGAAGCAGCGAACACGTGGGAGGAGGGAAGGAGGGATGAAATACGAACTGGTGATATGCAACAATTGCCTCATGTCGCAATCTCTCCAACACTTTCACCTCCCGTAATCCCTTCCTCAGCTCTTCCAAGGAATGACCGACAGCGACTTTCTTGCATGCGTAACGTCTGCAACCAGAGCACCACACCAAACATCCCGTTCATAATATGAATCAGTGTCAATCTGAGAGTGTAAGCAAGGGTAAAACAGGAGTTGAGCAGTGGTAACGAACCCAAGCTTCTCCCCATTCAATACGTGTTGTACTAAAAACACGCTTCCTTTCATCCCTCTCCCGAGCTTCTTCTCTTCCACGAAGAACCTAGCGTAGTAACCATCGATCCTCGCTCCTTCTCTCAACCCCTCCCCTCCACCTGCTGCACCACGAACACCGCCTGTTGTTACAGATGGCTGGGTCGTGAGTGTAGGTGTTGGTGTCGCAGGTCTCGAAGGGTCCGGTGAGGCCGTCTGGAGGAGAGCGAAATACGAAGGGAGAGCTGCATCTCTATCCCTCCTCACACCGCTTGCTGTTCGCCTCCCCATTCCCGCGCTTGACGCAGAAGTTGATGTGGCGACCGGTTGGCGACACATTGGGCATCTCCCCTGCTCCACCTGCAATCCATCCTCGTCCCCAAGCTCGGCCAACTCGCTCAAGCTGTCGAACCGCGGTATCTCCTCGATCTCCCCATCCCATTCTGCCTCAGCTTCGCCCGGAGTCTCCTCATTAGATAAAGAAGAGGGCAACATCGGCCGCGATGGTCGACGAGAGGCGAGGAGGGGACGCGATGGCGGACGGGGATGCTGAACGAGTAATTGGTTGAGGTGCTGATTGTAGAGGACCAACGGCCCAGCAGGTGACCGTAGAACGACAGTCCAGCCTGCTGAGTTAGCTGGCGGAGTGGGGGTTGCAGGGGCGGTTGGGTTATGTGGCGGTAGAGCAGGTGCAGGGAGGAGACGGCGCATCGTTGGAGAGGGGGAAGATTGGTCTCAGTTCTTGTTTTCGTTAGTTCTCGCAACGGGTGCGGTCGGAAAAGTGGGAGGCAACTGAATACAAATTCTTTGCAGTGACAACATTACTGATACAGCGCGTTAACATTTTCAATTTCTCCCCTACACAGAACAGCGTAAATATGAAGCTCTGTAGTAAAACAGTCATCGACTTCGAATTTGTGAACCAGACAAGTTAGCAACTTGAACCTTGAAACCTCATTCCACACACCTCTAACTTTGTACCACTCTCAGCAAGCCGCGACTCCAAAACTTTATAGTCTGACCATTCGTTTTTGTCGAAAGATATACATCTAACTTCGTCGGGCGGCGGGCCAAATGTAAGACTTTCCAACTGATCAATCCAAGATGCAGAGCGAAGGAACGTTATTAATGGTCCATATCCTCCGTCGCCGATGCTGGTCGCATAACCGAGTTGGGGCGAGTGATGCGAATCGACGACAAATTTGAACTGGAGACGCTTCGCGGCGCAGAAGCCTTTGTGGAAATCTGATGCGTCAAAATTACAATTTTCCCATCGCACTCTCCTGTATACGCGTGTGTTCAAGATGCCTGTCATGGAAATCTCTTGGATGTTAGGAATTGCATCTCCTGAAGTGAGGAGAAAGTTCAAGACTTCAAAAGAAGTCCCTAAGCTGATGTGGAGCATTCGTGGTTGTGAGACTCGAAGGAAAGACATGAGCTCCTTTTCAGATACGAACGTTCTCACACTAGTGTCCAGTTGCATGAGATTGGGATTCGTGATGGGATTGAACACGGGTCGTAGTAGGGCAGCCGACACGCGAAACTTATCGTAGATGGTCAATCTCTGTAAAGGCGGAAAGTGGGAATGAAATTTGGGAGCCTTTGCATCCGACATTATTGGAACCTTCTCCAGCTTCAATCTATGCAAATGTGATGAGAGGTGGAGGTGCGGAAATGCGTCGACAAAGTTTCCTAAGAAGCTGGAAGCGAGTTTAAGCGTCACCAAACGTGGAAGGATGGGGGCGACGAGTTGTGGTTCAATATAGCTCTCCAAGACGCTAGAAAAATCAATACCAGAACGACCATCCATGTCCAACTCTTTGAGAGTATCCTTCACGAGGTGGAGGAGTTTAAAGACTTCGGCCCAAAAATCAGGGTATTTGTCGATCCCAAACGTATCCGATCGAAAGACTCGAAGGGACCTGAGAGAATTTGCAGACGTTGAGAAGAAAGCTGACTGCGAAGGAAGAATGGCAGTGATGAGGAGACGGGACAGTTGGAACAAAGCTGGAGATGACTGCGATTCCACCCAAACGTCTTGCAACTCAAGCCGGCGCAACGCTTTGCATTCTTCCAAACCAGTGAACCAAGATTGAAGGTGAGTGTTCATCAGAAGGTAGCTCGATCGAACCGAGAAAAAGCCGAGATTCGAAGGCAATCGAACTCTAGCTTCAGGCGGTGGGGCTTTCATCTCCCACAGCAGGATATTCAGCGTGACGAGTTGGTGTCTCACACAACCCAAAATTTCGGTGAAAGCCTCCCAAAGAGCCGTCCAGTTTACGTTCTTGGATTCTTGTGACGATCTGGGAAAGTTAACAAAGAAGTACTTCACATGGGACCGACGCATGTCCGACTGGCGTATGAAGGAAAGAATGTTATCCATATTGGCTGTAGAAAGACAGAGGACACGATCAAGGAGGGGCATGGAAAGTTCGCTCCATTGCTTGTTGACTAGCGAGCAAGGTCGGATGTGAGCCTTAGAGAGAGTGGTTATCCATACGGATTGACTGTCAGGACGCGTGTAATCTCGTCGTTCGTCGACCCAATATAAAGCGAGGATTTCGAAAATTTCAAGGAGCAACTCGGCAGGGAGCGATTGAATGGTCGCCATCACGCATCTATAGATCTATGCAGTAGACTTGGAGCCTCATCAGTAGTCGCGGTGCTGGAAGGAGAAGGACGACTTGAATGGAGCTGTACACAACAGTACTAAAATAGACACCTGTCGCCTTCGATGAGAATATAACTGAGTATGCCTTTCCCTGCTTTGAGATGATGTGGTTAGATGTGGTGGTAATGATCCTCAGTGGGAGAAGTTTAATCATATCCTCATCATCAACTTATCCACGCCCGTGCAACGTGCAAGCGATCATATAATGTGTAACTGGGTATCCCTCACTGTCCTTACCTTTCTGCATTATATTAGTCCTCACAATTCTCTAAGGGTTACTTGGGACAATTCTGCTAAGTATGAGCAAAGTTCTCCCTACAACCTTGAACAGCAACTGGCTTATCTAATGTGGAACGCCGGACTGATGAGTTGAGGCGCAATATAACTTTCTCTGCAGCCTGATAAATCAAAGCCAGATTGTCCATTCATGTCCAACTCTCGAAGAGTACTTTTCACGAGGAGGGGGGGGGGATGATTCCTGGCCAAAAATCAGAGAGTATGTGGTACTTGAACCTGTCTGACCGACGATGGGCGTAAGAGAGTTTTCGACGATGAGTTTTGGACGATGCTTAGAAGAAAGTTGAATATGGAGGAATGATGGCACTGACGAGGAGATGCGAAAGCGTAAACCAAGCTGTGGACAATCCAACATCTCTCAATTTCAGCCAAGACATAATCTCTGCATTCGTTTAGTGAACCAATCTTGAAGGACAAGGTCTCTATATCGATGGAACCCAAAGAAGCGTAACCGAAAGCGAGGTTGTACGTGTGGGAATTCCATCTTCCATAACAAGATATGCAACGATGTAAGTTGGTCTCCCATGCGGCGTAAATTTCTCTGAAAGCGTACCAAAGGGCCGTCCAAGTTACGTCCCTGGAGCTGTGAAATGATCTGGGAAGTTAACAAAGAAGTGCTTCATGTGAGAACGAAGTGTGTCCCACTGGAAAGAAGGCTATCCATATTGGCTGTGAAAAGAGTGATTATACGATCAAGGAGGGGAGGGAAAGTTCGCTCCATTTTTTGCTGATGAGTGAACAGGGGTTGCTGATGGGCTTTGGAGAGCACAGTCACCCAGGAGGTATAACGATCATCAGCAAGCGCCTAATCTCGCCGCTTACGGGCCCAGTGTATGGAGAGCATCTCGAATATTTGGAGCAGGAGGGAGAGATTGGATGGTCGCCATCGACGCGTCGATGAACTTGGCAGAGCTCCAGAGTACAGTGAGATCCACTGGCTGAAAAAGTACGAAGTACAATACTACACTACTAATATAATAGAGCCTCTCCACGGGAATATACAGGCTCCCAATGACCTCCCCACTGACAGCCTTCCTTGAAAATTGAAAGGAAATGCTGTGGCCTACGAGCAACTACATCAACGTCATCATACTCTCATCATCAACCACTTGCACTTCGACGCGTTTATCCTTGTCAGCTTTATACGCGCGATGGTGGCCACTGGCGCACTCCGGCAGACTCAAAGACGTGTGTTATTTACTCTTTTTCTGCCAATTCTTAGGAGAGCCGCAGGTCTGAAATTCAGCACGAAACTCACCGGCACAAAGCTCACCACTCCGGAGCTTTTGAAGCGCCTGAAGGCTCTGCACAGCGAGCTGGTGGAGTTGGAGCAGGATAATGTGGTTGTGAAGAGCTTGGAGAATGTCGCGAAGGAGCTGATTTCCAGCACGCTGTTGCTTCATCGCGACAGAGGTGTCAAGGCTTATACTGCAGACTGTCTTGCTGATATTTTGAGACTTTATGCTCCAGACGCACCGTATAGTGCAGAGGAACTGAAGGTGCGCGCTTGTATTTGATATGGAATGGGAAGGGAGAAATACGAGCTGAGAAAGCGAGGAGCGGCATGACTCCTTTGACTGTTGCCAATGCCCACGAGGTTGAGGTGGCAGCATGTTCACTTGTACCCAATCCTGCTAGCTGAATCTGGCAGAAGTTCTGCATCAAAGTCATTTTACGAGGTAACGGGGATATTGGTGTTGCAGTTATTTCTCATGCCCTGGCTCCCCATAATGATTCCTTGCAATTATCTTAACTGACACTTCTCTATTGATCGTTTTAGGACATATTTCAATTTTTCTGGCGCCAGCTGAAATATCTATCTCCACCTTCTGAGGAGACATACTTCGACCAATACTTTTACTTGATCGAATCCCTCTCCCAAGTAAGTGTTCCTCACCTTATGAAAAGTATTTCACTGATGTGTACTCTGCTAGGTACGAAGCGTTTACCTAGTGTGCGACCTCCCGCACGCCGACGATCTCACTGCTGAAGCTTTCCGTTGCTTTTTCGATAAAGTCAAGTATGTGTCTCTTCCTTCCTCCACACACAGGCAACTAATTCAACGTTAAAGGGAAAAGGACCTCCCTAAAAATGCAATCGCTGCAATGACTGATATTTTGGTGCTGATACTGGAAGAATCCACAACTGTTTCTCAGAACGTGCTGGAAATTTTGATTGCCCAGTTCTTGCCCGACAATGTAGTAAGTTACCCTTTCAGTTCAGTTGTTGAGAGAAATGGACGCTGATGTTAATGATTGAGTAGAAAAGGAGCCCAGCCGCGTTCAGGATGGCGACTGATGTGTGTACGCCTACTGCAGACAAACTTCAACGGAATGTGTCACAGGTATGACTTAGTCCCGCCGATATCTGCCTCCGAACTGTAAAGGTGCTAACGCGGCATGCGCCAGTACTTTTCCGAAATAATCAGCAACGCGACTGATCCCACCGTCTATACCCCAAACGAGCCCTCAGAGGAGACTCTGACCGCACACGAGCTCATCAAATCCATCGCGTCCTCTGTCCCCGCTCTCCTCCTCAACGTCCTCCCTCAGCTCGAGAGTGAAGTCCAGCACGAGGACCTCGCGTTGCGTACACTCGCCACCCAAACCCTTGGAGACATCTGGGCCGGCCCAGGGAATCTGGCTGCAACGTATGCTGGAACATGGAGAGCTTGGCTCGGAAGGGGTAGGGATAAAGATAAAAGCGTGAGAGTGGCATTGCTGGAGAAACTTCCTAACGTGTGGAGGCGGTACGGAGACTTGGGGAACGATGTGCAGGAGACTTTGGGAGCGAAGTTGATGGATCCGGAAGAAAGGGTGAGAGTTCAGGCTTGCAAAGTCTTTGAGGAGGTGGAGTATGAAGTGGTCCTTCACTCGGTGAGTAAGGATATGTTGGTAAGCCTTGCGGAGAGGTGTAGGGATAAGAAAGTACGTGCTCCATTGTTCTTTTCACGTGGCCACAGAAATGATACAGTCTCCAGTCCAGCGTTATCCAGGCAGCACAGAAGGCGTTGGGAAAGATTTTCTACGCGGCGTACTCAGATATGTGTGTACATCCTACTTACTCTTCGGCATCATATGCTGAATGGACACGTGTGATAGCGAAGCTGCAGACACAGATGCGACAGAAAAGTTCGCTTGGATCCCCAACACCCTTCTTGGGAGCATGGGGAACGAGGTAGAATCACGGTACGTCATTGGCTCCTTTTTGAGTGACGCACTGAAACCACCTATGGTACAGCCTATTAGTTGAAGAAACGATGCTCAAATATATCCTCCCACTGCCCACAACGGCCAACGATGAAGTAGCATGGGTCGATCGGCTTCTGCTAGTCATGGGTCATTTGGACGAAAATGCGGGAAGACGACTGTTATCCATGTCCAGGTTGCAGGAACAGTATGTTTTTGTTTAATTAACAACGCAACGTACCGCTCACTGTGGCGATAGGAAGGGCTCTCGACCATTTGCTCAATTTATCCAAGCTTGCAAAGACTACAACGTACGCGATGCTCTCTTCGCAGAGACCATGAGCTGACAGCCAATAGGGTGGAACCATCGATGAGAATGAGGAAGCGATCACTCAGAAACTGAAGGCGATCATCACTATGCTTGCTCGTAAGCGCTAAGCCTCTTGCTTCCCATTTCGCGGTCTCAATTTGAGTAAAGGGACATATCCCAACCCCACACAAGCTGCGGAAGATTTGCACAAATTTGCGAAACTGAACGAGCAGAGGATGTACCAGATGCTCAACACCCTGATGGATGTTCAAAGTGATCTGAAGACAATTTTGAAGACAAGAGTACGTCTGTTCTTCCGCAGCATGAAACACTTGAACTCAAACAATCTGTGTAGCTTGAATGCATCCGTCGTTTGGAGCCGGCAGGGGCAAGCGTTTTGGAGACATTCAACATATTCATTCGCCGTTGCTCGCTCTTCATTCTTAACCGGTCCTCCATACCGACTTTAATTAAACGCCTCCAAAAACAATCCGGGAATGAGCAGACAGCTGCATCTGCACGTGAGCTGCTCAATTATGCAGCGAAGAACTGCCCGGCTCTGTTCAAATCACATATTAGCGAATTAGCAAAGGCGATGGCAGATGAAGACAACAAGATGGTGATGGAGACCTGTTTGCACGCTCTGAGTGAGCTCGCAAAAGAGGACAGTCAAGCTCTTACAAATGACAAGTATGGAATTGACTTTCAAAGGTCTTTGTGAACTGAATGAACGTCTTTGTAGGCGCATATTCGATAAGGCGATGAAGATCGCAATGTTGGATTCACCGGTCCAGGCGAAATTTGCTGCTACAATTCTTGCCATGGATCAAGCTCGAGTTACCAAGTGTGAAAATCTCGTAGAGGTATGTCAGCATTCACATCTGCCGCAAAGTCTAATGAAAAGTAGAATCTAACTGACGGCCTTGACGAGAATGGCGGACAACAACTGGTCGCTCATCTGTATGCTTTAGCACGGATTGTCAAGCATGCTCCGAACTGTTTTGAGATCAAAAGCGACGTCATTACTACCTTCATTGTCAAAAACCTTCTCATGTCGACGTTACCGGATGAGGTATAGCCTTTCACCATCGTTTTCCCGGTGCTAATGTGAAAACAGCCTCAGTGGGAGCTGGACTGGGTTGAAGAGAGCGAGCTTTCAGATATCGCTCGCGCACGTCTTGTTGGTCTAAAGGTCCTGATCAATCGATGTATCTCCTACGCCAACTCAGAAGACGTCGCTCAAGTGACAGCCCCCATCTTGAAGATGTTATGGTCTCTGATTGACCCGAAGTCGGCAACAACTTTGAAGGCACAACACAAGTAGGTCGCCTTTACCAGCTTCCGCAAGCTGACAATGTTTCCAGCCAAGCCATGGAATCCCGTCTTCGACTCGAAGCAGCGAAGGGTTTACTCAAATTTGCTGCAGTTCCCGCGCTGGAACGACTTCTCATGTCGAATTTCATAAGTCTATGCATGGTGGCTCAGGTTCGTCGGGTCTCCTCTCCTGTCCCTGTGATTTAACATTAAGTTGCCGAAATAGGATAGCTGCTTTGAGCTCCGCTTCGCTTTCATTCAGAAACTAGCGAAATATTTTTCACGCCGAAGGATCACCAAGCCTCATTACAACATTATTCTGTTTTTGGTAGCCCATGATCCGGAAGAAGAGATAATCCAATTAGTACATCAACCTCTCAATATGTTTCTATAAGCTAATGAAACTCTAGGCTCGCAATTCGATACGGGCACGCATGGCGAACATGACGTCTCGTGTCAGGGTAGAAAACTTCGAATTCATCTTCGTCCGCCTCCTTCACCTTCTCGCTCATCATCCTGACTTCACGTCCGACCCTGAAGACCTGGCGAATTTTGTAAAGTACGCTACCTGATTTCTTTTTGACCTTGCTTAACTATCTTCGGGAAGGTATCTCGAGTTTTATATCAACACTGTTGGCAACAGCGAAAACATGTCCTTCCTCTTCCACCTCTGCTCCAAACTGAAGACGGTTGCTGACCGGGAGTCTGACGAGTATAGCGAGGTGCGGTTTTCTCTTCACTAAACGAGCTTTTAATGGATCTCTTGATATAGAATCTGTACGTCCTCGCAGAACTTGCTCAACATGTCGCGCGGATGGTAGCAAAGCAGCACAACTGGAACATGCCCTCTTTTCCCGGTTCCGTCAAGTTGCCTCCAGACATTTTCAAGCCGTTGGCGTCAAAAGAGCTTGCGCAACAGGTAACGTTTGGCTTCTGCAATCTGCTCGGCTGACCCTCTTCTAGATTGCGAAACGAACCTATTTAACGGACGAAGCAATCAAAGAAATCGGTCCTATCAACAAGCCACTGAGGGCAGAAGTCAAACCTAAGGTTCATTGTTCCGTCACCGATTAACTGTCGAATCTAACGCGCCTTGTCTTTAGAAAATGCGCACCCCCAAAGACAAGACACCGAAGGAGAAGAAGCCGAGAGAGAAGAGAGAGCGGAAGAGATCTACGAGCAAGAAACGGAAACGGGAGAGATGGTCCGACGAGGACGAGCTTGGATCACCGTCTACAAGCGAGGCAGAAGATGTCGATGAAGAGACGGTGAAGCCGCCAAAGGAGAAACCAACATCGTTGACGAGAGCACAAAGGAGTGAACGACGGGAAGCTCGGAAGGATGAGGTTTGTTTAAGCTTCAAGCAATGATGTTTGATTCAGTGTTGTGCTAGAATAAGATGGACGTGGACGAAGGAGTGAAGGATGGACGGGAATCATCTCCTCTCAGTGAAGTCGATGAGGAGGAAGAGCCAGCCAGCAAGAAGCGCCGGACGAGTAAGACCACCTCGTCGACAGAGAAGAAGGCTAAGGTGTCAGATGCGGGTGCAAGGAAGAGGCCAAAAACTCTAGCCACGCCAGTTACCTCGGAGGGGGAAGAAGAGGAGAACTCGAGTCGAAGCAAATCTACTAGAAAGAAGGCAAACGGAAAGGACGCTGAGAATGAAGAAAGTACAAAGAAGCGGCGAAAGCCGACACGAGCTGTACAGACGATAAAGAAAGCTGCCAGCAGTGATGGTGACATGGAGGAGGACTAAGAAATGGCCGCTCTTCTTGTTTAATCCCACCCACAACATGGGCTTCGTGCTTACTTCGTCTTTCAGCAGCAATTACCATTCGTGCTTCGTCATCCGTGAGATGTTGTTCAAGTTCATTATGTTGTTATCTAATAAAATGTGGTACTCGAAGACTACCAATGCGCACGACATAATCAAATAAATCCTACAAGCCTCCTTTACCCCTCGATCCAATATCATACCAAAACTCTGACAGCCAACAGGCTGGCAATAACAAGGACGACCGCCCATACTGCGTACCCACTCCCTCCTTCTCGAAACCGTTCCAGATTTGCTTCTCGTTCACGATCCCGTCGCGTTCGTGGTGCTTCACGCGGTGGTGCTGGAAGCGGAAGGCCCGAGGGGTCGTTGCGAAAGCCGGTAGTGGTGGTGGTTGTGGGAGGTGCGGGAGCGGGAGGATCACCCATGTTGGGTAGGTCGACAGGTTCTGGTGTGGCGTACTCTGGGAACATTGCCACGAATTTTGGGTGGGCTCTGAGGTGAACAGGTCAGATGGTGTTCGTTGGACAGAATGTGAAAGGGATTCAATCAAAGAGGAGAGTTGTCAGAGACTGTTATACTGTAGAATAGTGGAACTTGTCTTAGCAACAGACTTGCGACATTGTTGCCAACATGGTTATGAACCATGAAAACAAACAGGAGACGGCAACATAGCAATGCAATTTATTATTGCCCGTAATTCTTATGGAGAAGAAGTATGGAGGAAAGAGGAAGGGCAATTTGAATGGGCAGCATGGATCGTTGGCATCCAACACTTGAGAGTAATCTCATGAGGTGGATTCTGAAAAGATGGCCCTCCTCGCCAACGCGCTCCAACCATACTGACCCTACGTCACTTGGTACACAAGGAAGCCAACAGAGGCGTTTTGACTGGAACAGCAAGCAGGAAAGCAGAGAGAGAAAGGCCGACGGTTGCAATATTGTATAGAAGGCAACACGACTTCCCAGTAGAGTGAAGAGCCAATATCGGGCTATTCTTTCTCCGTGCCGTGCGAGTCTTCCCTCCGCAATATTCCCGACCCAAATAACAGAGGAAGAAAGAAATACTCACAAATTCCAAGCATGACTTCGAGCAGCTAGAATCCTCCTATCCGCATCACTAGTCTTGACTGAACCCGTGGTCATTTCCTCACTTAGCATGAAGCTGAGCAGTCCCGTCAATCTATCCACCATCAACGATCAATTGAATGAGAATGGCACAAGTCATATTGACGACATCGTTGAAATGAAAGGACTGAGGTAGACATACATGGTAGCGACGCTCCAAGCTGGATTCCAAGTGCCGGGATGATAGTCGCTCATGCTCGTGCATATCTTCTTGTCGCAAGCGAACCTCCCGGAAGGCGTGAACATCTTTATGCCTGGAGGCTTGAACGGATAAATTTTGGGTGGGCTCTGAGGTGAACAGGTCAGATGGTGTTCGTTGGACAGAATGTGAAAGGGATTCAATCAAAGAGTAGAGTTGTCAGAGACTGTAATGCTATAGAAATAGTGGAACTTGATGGTGGTAAACTGAATTGTGGCATTGTTGCCAAACATGGTTATGAACTATGAAAAGAAACAGGAATCGGCAACATGGCAATTTTTATTATTTGCTCGTAACTCTCATAGAAAAGTATGGAGAAAAGAGGAACGCCAGGAAGACCGATTTTGAATGGGTTGCATGGATCGTTGTTGGGATCCAACGCTTGAGAGGAATCTCAGACAAGTTACGTTTCAACATGATGAGGTGGCTTCTGAGCATGGCCACCCTCATCACCGCGCTCTGACTCTACGTCATTTGGTCCAGAGGACGTGAGCAGACGCGTTTGGACTAGAACAGGGGGCAGGAAACGGAGAGTACGCTTGCAATCTTGTATAGAAGGCAACGCGACTTCCCAGTAGAGCGAAGAGCCAATATTGGGCCATTCTTTCTCTGCGCCATGTGAGCCTTCCCTTTGCAATATTCCCGACCCAAATATAACAGAGGAAGAAAGGAACACTCACAAATTCCAAGCATGACTTCGAGCAGCTAGAATCCTCCTATCCGCATCACTAGTCTTGACTGAACCCGTGGTCATTTCCTCACTTAGCATGAAGCTGAGCAGTCCCGTCAATCTATCCACCATCAACGATCAATTGAATGAGAATGGCACAAGTCATATTGACGACATCGTTGAAATGAAAGGACTGAGGTAGACATACATGGTAGCGACGCTCCAAGCTGGATTCCAAGTGCCGGGATGATAGTCACTCATGCTCGTGCATATCTTCTTGTCGCAAGCGAACCTCCCGGAAGGCGTGAACATCTTTATGCCTGGAGGCTTGAACGGATACTCCGGTGGAAAGATGAGAATGCCATAGTACTCGCCGCCCTCGTAGGCGGATGGTGGACCGCGGAGGAGGTAGTGCCACTCGAGGATGCTGGATTCAGATCATCATGATCAGCGTCTTCTTCTTGTCTTCCCCTTGCCGGGGCAGCCAGAGGAACTACAAGGACTCACTTGGATTCGTCTGGCCGTGCGAAGACGTAAGGAGGCGAAGAGGACTGCATAGCGGCGTACTCCTTCTGCAGGCGCCGGGTGGCTTGCTTGGTGGCCATCTTTCTGCTTGCCTAGACACTTGTCGTGATATTGTGCTGAATAGAGGAAGTATTAAGGATTGTAGAAGCGCTAGGACAGGTTAGCTGAGATGCTGCAGGGTATTCTGATAACTGTAACTGGTGTTTGGTTGGTGGCAAATGTTGTGTCATTGTGTCATTGCTTCAACAAGGTTCCGCCACTTCATTTCACATTACACGTTCCTGTAGGCGTTGAACAATGCCTCAAAAAATTTACAATGGTTAAGTTCGATTTGGCTAATTTCCATCTTGAAAACAAGCCCGCAGCGCCTTCTCCGTTTTATCTCTACAGTAGGGGACGAAACACTTCTAATCCGATGTATGTGGACACTTTCAAGTGCTGAGTTCCCGCCTAAGGAACCTGCCCTCAATACGTCAGAATAGAGAGAATTTTGCGCGCAACGCCGGTAAACTCGATCTTGATTGTCCTGAGTGAGTGCTGGGAAGTTGTAGCTGGCTTAGGTATCGCAACCAAGGAATGCTCACTTGAAGCCGTTCACGTGTTAACTCGACGTGAGCAGGTAACGGAGAACTGATATACTTAGAAGCTGAACATCAATTCAAAGTCACTGTCAGTCTCCTTTTGGTCGACATTAAGCAGAAGCACTGACTGTTGCTAATTCTGTAATGACTTGGTGCTGGTCGGAATCTGACCACCATGCTATCGTAACATGAACGAGTTGATGACTGATACAACTACTAGTAGGAGCCGGTCATGCAGACTAATGGAGCATCAGTAGCAACGCAGTCGCGCAGTCTCACGACAATAGAACAAAAGGTCACTTCAGTTCATGATATGGTTGGGCGTCAAACGTAAATTTCACACTTAAATACCTATTCAATGTAGATGGAGAAGTACCGATTACGAGGTAATGGACTAAGTAATTGCCAACGATTGTGCCACTGTAACTGCCTGCTCCTTCTGCGCACGTAATAACGAGAAAAACGAACACGGTCTACCCAGATAAGAAAGAAGATGCAAAATTAAGCCATGTGAGGGATCGTTGATCGAGAGGCTCCTTTTGCGCTTTTGGTTGATACAATCGATTCGGAATCTCCCAGGGCGACTTCGTATTTGATGGAACGAGGAGAATCCTGCACACGTGTCGAACGTCAATCAACAATCCAAAGAAGCGACAAAATGGTGCAAGTCTTGACGAGGATTAAGCGGGAAATTTACCTTTTCCAAGTCGCCTTCCACCTTTACGATCGTTTCGTTCTGAACGATCACTCCTTGAGTCTCCAATTGAGTCTCAACAGGTCCCTTGGACCTATTCCACCGCATCCCGCTCATAGCGAAAGTGTGGTGTTTCGCCGAATTCTCTGGTGACTTATTCTTGAGTGAATCCCTCAAGATGAGGTTGAAGAGGAAGGTGATCGTGTAGAGCCTTCCCAGATTTTGTCCCAACGAGGTCGCGATGTTCGCTTCAGGATTTTGGACGAAAGTGATCAGCTGTTACCATTTAGTTGGATTTTATTAGATGTTGGTGACAATCGCGCCAAAGGGAGGGTGGAGTGAGATACTCACAGCGGAAAGTGCCACGGCGGCCGTTAAGGAACCCGTTTCTACAGCTGGAACGATAAGGCGCACAATCAGTGAGCGAGTGGCATCAAAAGCCGCCCTGGGAACAAGACGTTGGTTAGATATTCTGGTCTAGAATAAGAGAGAGGCGGTTACTTTTGTCGGTAGCGGATGAGATGGAAGACCAAAGCAGCTGTGGACCTTTTCAAATACTTTCCCAAGAAGGAAATAATGACATACAGGTAATGGACACCTATTTGCCCCTATGAGTTACGGTGGAGGAGAGAAAGGTGGGGAAGACTCACATCCGTTGCTGCCTTGGTGGCGAACCAAACGATGACCACCACCAAAATATGGTCTCTGTCGTGGTAAGCTGGGTACTGAAGCACACCGATGGCGACGCCGAGGCAGGCGCCACAGCCTGCCAGGGCCATGGCTACCAGGATAAAGAATACGGGATACACCTTCGATAGTCGGCTATTCCCACATGTCAGAAAAAAATGGCCGCAGTGTGATCAGCATCTCTTCGATGGAAGGCTTACAAGTATCTGTGAGACAAGAACACCTGGACTATCACGGTTGTTATGGCTGTCAAGACTGAGCGTAGACGTGAGCGAAGAATCGAAGAGTGACGAGAGATAGGGAAGGAAAGAACGTACTCAGGTATGCAGGTATGTGCCAGTGTTGGACGCTGAGGTATTCAATCTGTCCCCAATGTTCGATAGCATACTATCACGGTTTGAGTTTGAGTTTGAGTTTTGGTTTAAAAGTAAGAGGAAGAGGAGGAGTCGTACGCCGTAAACAGAGACCATGTTAATGATCGTGCAGGCAAAGTCCGATATCGAACACTGAGACTCAGTTCAAGCCTTGAAGAGCACGATCTAGGGAAGGTACGGACGACGACGATGGATGCACGGATGAGCAGGTTGTCCTTCGTACCAAAGATGCATGCGTATTGATAGAGTAAGACGATCTCGATTGCCCACAGTGCACCTGGACACGAGGACCTCAGCTTGAGCTGAACATAACGTTAAGAGGGTGAACGAACTATTAGTCCAGGTGCCAATCAGGAGAGCTCCTGCAAGGTCTTTCATCAATATTCGATCACTGTATCTGAGGAAACTGCGTACCAACGGTATCAGCAACAACAGCCATTTTTCAACTCTTCTCTCTATGTAACTCGTAAAAGCAAGTTGAAGGAGTGGGAGTTGCTCCATAACCTCATCAGCAGCAGCTCTCTTATCCCTCCCGTCCATGACTGGAGTCGCCTACGATCATCTGCAGGACCCAAATATTGGAGCAGACAACGGTCTGGTCCCGACTTCCGCACCCCCGAAGGTTAGAAGCAGACTGAGAAAAAGAGCTCTCTAGATACCAGGAGCAATTCAAGGGGGGGCGATCCGAATGAGAGTTGGAAGAGGCGGAGTTTGAACGCTGACATTAAAGAGAACTTGAACACTTCTTGCATTTTGTGGCGTCCACAGAGAAGTAAACTAGGCTTCAGGCTAGGTTAAGCTAGAGCAGAGATGGGGTTCACTCGAGGTTAGAGATCCCTCTCGGGTTTGAGATTCCTCTCGGATTTTGCCTCCAACTGGATAGATCGGTCTCTGTGGCGTCCATGTCTCCACAGATCCATAAATCAGTTCGGGTCAAGGTTGGTTAGAACCAGAATCCACTTCGAAGTATTCAATTAAAAAGAGGACACGATTGACTTTGCTCCTCATTCTGTTCTCTCTGAAACAGACTATCATAGCTGAAGGACGGCCGGGGTGCTTCTTCTAGCCGATGCCTAGGTCTGATCCTCGACATGTGCTCCTTGCGAGGGAAGAAACCCACTGATATCTAACTCGCCTTGGGAATTGAATCCCTGAGCTTTCCCCACCTTGAGACAAGTTGAGAAGTTGGATGGTTCTCATCGTCTCCCTAAATCCATACAGGATTGTACCAACGTCTTTCCGGACCGAAGTATCAGACGGGGTATGGGACAGAAGTTGGAGTAGTGAGGGTCGACCCAGAAGAGTCTGGCTGGAATTGATATTCTGGCAGGAGAAAGACTCACATCCGTTGCCGCCTTGGTGGCGAACCAAACGATGACCACCACCAAAATATGGTCTCTGTCGTGATAAGCTGGGTACTGAAGCACACCGATGGCAACGCCAAGGCAGGCTCCACAGCCTGCCAGGGCCATGGCTACCAGGATAAAGAATACGGGATACACCTTCGATAGTCGGCTATTCTCACATTGTCAGAAAAAAATGGCCGTAGTGTGATCAACATCTCTTCGATGGAAGGCTTACAAGTATCTGTGAGACAAGAACACCTGGACTATCACGGTTGTTATGGCTGTCAAGACTGAGCGTAGACGTGAGCGAAGAATCGAAGAGTGACGAGAGATGGAGAGAAGAAAGAACGTACTTAGGTATGCAGGTATGTGCCAGTGTTGGACGCTGAGGTATTCAATCTGTCCCCAATGTTCGATAGCATACTATCATGGCTTGAGTTTGAGTTTTGGTTTTAAAGGTAAGAGGAAGAGGAGGACTCGTACGCCGTAAACAGAGACCATGTTGATGATCGTGCAGGCAAAATCCGATATCGAACACTGAGACTCTGTTCAAGCTTTGGAGAGCACTATCGAGGAAAGATACGGACGACGACGATGGATGCACGGATGAGCAGGTTGTCCTTCGTACCAAAGATGCATGCGTATTGATAGAGCAAGACCATCTCGATTGCCCACAGCGCACCTGGACACGAGGACCTCAGCTTGAGCTGAACATAACGTTAAGAGGGTGAACGAACTATTAGTCCAGGTGCCAATCAGGAGAGCTCCTGCAAGGTCTTTCATCAATATTCGATCACTGTACCTGAGGAAACTGCGTACCAACGGTATCAGCAACAACAGCCATTTTTCAACTCTTCTCTCTATGTAACTCGTAAAAGCAAGTTGAAGGAGTGGGAGTTGCTCCATAACTCATCAGCAGCAGCTCTCTTATCCCTCCCGTCCATGACTGGAGTCGCCTACGATCATCTGCAGGACCCAAATATTGGAGCAGACAACGGTCTGGTCCCGACTTCCGCACCCCCGCAGGTTAGAAGCAGACTGAGAAAAGGAGCTCTCTAGATACCAGGAGCAATTCAAGGGCGGGCGATCCGAATGAGAGTTGGAAGAGGCGGAGTTTGAACGCTGACATTAAAGAGAACTTGAACACTTCTTGCATTTTGTGGCGTCCACAGAGAAGTAACTAGGCTTCAGGCTAGGTTAAGCTAGAGCAGAGATGGGGTTCCCTCCAGGTTAGAGATCCCTCTCGGGTTTGAGATTCCTCTCGGATTTTGCCTCCAACTGGATAGATCGGTCTCTGTGGCGTCCATGTCTCCACAGGTCCATAAATCAGTTCGGGTCAAGGTTGGTTAGAACCAGAATCCACCTCGAAGTATTCAATTAAAAAGAGGACATGATTGACTTTACTCCTCATTCTATTCTCTCTGAAACAGACTAGCTGCTGAAGGACGGCCGGGGTGCTTCTTCTAGGCGATGCCTAGGTCTCATCCTCGACATGTGCTCACGAAGAAAGAAACCCACAGATATCTAACTCGCCCTGGGAATTGGATCCCTGAGCTTTCCCCGCCTTCAGACAACTTGAGAAGTTGGATGGTTCTCATCGTCTCCCTAAATCCATACAGGATTGTACCAACATCTTTCCGGACCGAAGTACCAGACAGGGTATGGGACGGAGAAGTTGGAGTTGTGAGGGGATCGACCCAGAAGGGTCTGGCTGGAATTGATATTCTGGCAGGAGAGATGCTCGGGACGATATTAATGGCAACTTCATGAAATCAACATGAAGTTATCTCGGCATCTCCGCTCCACTTGGTAGTTTGAAAAGACTAACCGACACTCAAGGGATGAACCTTTTCCCTACCCCACTACCTGGCTCCAGCTCCACTAAACTGCACCAGCATAACTATCTAATCAAGCGAATATGTCCATCCCCTCCGCTCGTGCACGTGTTGGTCGTCTCCTGTCCCTGTCATCCGCCAAGAATGCAGGCTGTCCCTGCCACGGTCACGCCGGCCATTCGCACTCGCATTTACCGGTGCCAGGGATGTTGCAAGTAGGAAGGAGGGAAGGGAGCACGAAGGAGGCTGCGAAGGAATACGCTTTTGAAGTCTCTGCCAGCAATTTGAGGTTTGGAGACGGTGTGTCTCAGGTAGGTTTCTCCTTTGCTTCCTTGCTTCTCTCTTCCGGTTTATTTCTTTTTCGTATTTTTTGGCCCTTGTCAATGTATTCGTGATACTAGTTATCCCATCACTTATAATAGGTACAAAACAATTGTTGTCTCTGTATGATACTAGTGCCTGCCTCCATCTCTCTGATTTGGCTGAAGTAATGAGGGTTGTGACCTTGCTATTTTACGAATAGGAAGCAGGCTGGGACTTTCGAAACTTGGGTTCGAAGCAGGTTGCAGTCTTTACCGACACAACGTATGCTTTCTTCTACCGTCATCATTCTCCTGCCTCCCATTTCAATATTGGTTCTGACGCCTGGCTTGATGCATCAAACAGGGTCTCCCGCGTCGTTCCCGGGTTCAAGTTGGCCTTGGAAAGCTTGGATAAGCAGGGAATCAGCTATAAGGTCTATGACCAGGTCAAGGTCGAGCCGAGTTTGGAGTCGTGCGTCTTCTTCCCATTCCTTCTTCCCACTTAATTGATATCCTGTTAACGAAAAGTTGGACTCGCGCCATCGATTGGGTACGCGGAGAGAGGGTGGACGCATTCCTCGCGATAGGAGGAGGGAGCGTTATGGATACCTGCAAGGTACTTCAATCCACTCACAACAGATTGACTGCTGGTTGACAAATTTGAGATGCGCAGGTCGCCAATTTGTTCTCTGTGTATCCCGAGCCTGAGTTCGGCTTGCTTGACTTCGTCAACCGTCCCGTGGGAAAGGGGAGAGTCAGTACGTCTCCATCCCTCTGCCTCTGGTTTTCCTCCGTCATGGCTGACGACGCTTCGATGGAATAGTCGACCGCAAACTCCGCCCACTCATCGCCATCCCGACGACAGCAGGCACAGGTAGCGAGACGACGGGTACTGCGATATACGACCACACGCCACTGAACGCAAAGACGGGTATCGCCTCTCGAGCCATGCGTCCTTTGCTTGGGATCGTGGACCCTCTGAATCTGACGACATGTCCGAAGGAGGTTCAGATCTCGGCTGGCTTGGATGTACTCTTCCATTCCTTGGAGAGCTATACTACCGTTCCGTATACGGAGAGGAAGGGAGGTAGAGCTGCGTCTGGAAACCCGGCAGAAAGGCCGGCTTATCAGGGTAGCAATCCAGTCAGTGACGTGTTTGCGGAGTGGAGTTTAAGGACGACGGTGGCCAATTTGATTCGGTTCGTCTTCGCATGTCCTTTCCATAGCCGTCTTTGCTGATGTGATAGCGGTGGTGTTTCATGATGGGCAGGATAGCGAGGGATCCTGAGGATAGAGAAGCTCAAAGGTCGATGCTCCTCGCTTCCAGTTTCGCTGGTATCGGTTTCGGAAACGCAGGGCTTCACCTCCCTCATGCTTTCAGCTATGCCGTTTCGGGGCTGAACAAGAAGTTGATACAGTATCAGGTTCGCTGCTCTGCTCTTTATTTGAACTAAAAGAGCTGATGTCGACGACATGGGAACAGCAACCAGGCTACGAGGTCACAACGCCGCTCGTTCCCCACGGAATCTCTGTCGCCATCACCGGCCCTTCCGTCTTCAAGTACACCGCTCCCTCCTCTCCCGACCGTCATCGTCTCGCCGCCGAAATCTTCAACTCTTTCGAGCCGGACAACGTGAATCTCTCACGCCTTCCGGACTCTGACCTCGGTCCACTGCTTAAGGACCGTATCGCAAGATACCTCGTCGGACTTGGGATCCCAAGAGGTATCAGTGCGCTAGGCTACAAAAAGGAGCATATACCCCAATTGGTCGAGGCCACCCTCCCGCAGAGGAGAGTGCTCGACTTGGCACCTGTTTGGGCGAAGAAGGCAGATGAACATGAGGAACAGGCTAAATGGGATTTGGAGGACATTTTGGAAGGTGCATTGAAGTGGTAATCCCAACAAGTAAGTTCTCTGAACACAGGAGGAAGGCACCATGTGCGTAGTGTTTAGGCGTTGCAAATCAAAATTTCCACTTTGTGTCGAGTGCAGTTTGGACAGACAGTTACTGCTGAATACATGATGGCTCTCACTGAGTGGCAGACGAAGGAAGTCATACGCGCAAGATCATAAAGCGAGAAGTGGCGCCAGTGATATTCGCAGACGTAAGACGCAATCAATGAGAACTCGACCGTAGTGTAGAGAGTGCGCAACTTTTGCATTACAAGGAGCGTATCTATCAAATAGTAATAGACCAGTATCACTCTTCCTCAGCAGGAAAAGAACGACTCAATGAATTATACAAGAAACCCAAAATCCCTCTACCTATTGAAGAGGCTCACAGATTGCCGAACCAGAATATACCCATATAATCTGCTAGCTGGACGACAAGGTTCCCCCATCCCCCTTGCGACTCATCCTCCACGACAGGCTGATCGGTTACTTTATCCGTTCCCACTTTCTCAACACCGTCATCGACATTATCCAGGATGTCTCCTTCTTCATCCACCGGTCCATACCCATCTTCAAGATTCGAAGACTCTTCACCTTCGGTTTCTGATATCGGCGACTCTTCTCCCCATTCCTCTTCCTCAACGTCCTGCTCTGTTTCTGATGCAGCGGGATCGGGTTGAGCCTCTTCCACAGGCGTAACCCCAATGTCAACTTCCTCGTCCTCTTCAACAGCATCTTCAGCAACATCCTCAACAGCAGGCTCCGGATCAGCCTCCTGAACCTTCGATGGCTCATCCTCTTTGCCTGGGATATCATACGACCCCTCATTCCCGAAAGTGTCTCCAGGCACCGTCTCTGGTGCAGCTGCCTCTGCCAAAGATGTCTGATAAGCGTCCCAAGAACCCAATACCAACGCGGCGCCTTTCTCCGCTATGCCGTATATGGGAGCCATGAGATGGGCGGACAATCCTACGGGCACGACTATTACACACTGTGATCAGCATCTATGAAGAAGAGAGAACATAGATGACGCACTGCTGCCATCCGCTACTCGAAGGTTTTGGATGCCATGAACTTTCAAGTCCTTGCCCACCACACCTCCCTTCTCCAGAGGCAACATTGAGCACGAACCAGCAGGATGAAACTCCGTGCTCGCGCTCCCCCTGATGAAGTGATCCCACTCCTCATCCGTGTTGACTATCGGACCGGGTCGAATTTCCCGGGTCAAGATATCGCTCAAAGGAGGCGTCTCCGCCAATTTTCTCGCGAAACGGAAGCCAGCGCGGAAGACCTCGATATCTCCAGGGTGGGAGAGGTACCCAACGTCAATGACGGGGAGAGCGAAGGGGTCGGTGGAGTTGATGCTGACATGGCCACGAGAGAATGGGTGCTGGATGGCGACTTGGAGAGAGATGGAATTCTCCCCTCCTCGTCCTCGTCCCGTGTTGGACATGAGGATTTCGATCTGTCCGACGGGAGAGGGGAGGATGTGTTCGAGTTCGGAGAGGTAGGTCGATTCATATCCACTCAAAACTGTGGGATCGGCTTCGCCTCCTGATGGACCTGGCAGGGAGGATAGAGCAGCGGTAAGATTACCATTCAGCTCTTCCATGAATGAGGTGGCGCGTTCTTCACCAAGAAGCGTCTATTTTTCCTTTCAATCGAACGTTAAAGAGACAAGCGGAAAGCATACCGTGAGATTAACATAGGCAATAGCGTCGTTCGGAGCTTCGTACATGCTACCCGGCTCTCCGTTCCTCCAAATGCTCAACTGCTCCTGCGCATATGACTGATTCGCCTTGATCATATCGCCGGTCCGCTCAGCGTTGGTGAGATAAGTGATTTGTGAAGAAACTGTCCATAAGTTAGAGATCTGATAATAAATTGTGGCATGGGCGTGGCGTACGATGGTCTTGCAAATGCTGTCCCACACCTGGAAGCTCGAGCACTACTTCGATTCCAAGGTCTTCCAGTAACTTCCTAGGTCCCACTCCGGATAGCTGCAACAATTCTAAAGAGCAATCTCATCAATAGGCGGGCAGCTAGTGGATTAAGAGCAGAAGCGACGAACGAGGAGATCCAATAACACCTCCACAAGACACGACCTCACCGCCCTCAGCTAACTCAACCGTATGTTCCTCCGTCTCGTCTTCAGATCGAAACTTCACACCGGTGACGCGTAAGGTTCCGTCATCGTTCTTCGCAAAATCGATCTTCGTGACATGATGTCCGACAAGCACCGTCAGGTTCTCTTCCACTCCAAGGATGGGGTCAAGATATCCATTCCGGGAATAGGAGCGACGGTGAAGGGTCGGGTTGACGGCAGAGGTCGCAACGAACGCGTCGTATGCGGCTCCACCTGATCTCTTCTGTTCAGCATTCATAAAGCATGAAGAGGAGGAGACAAACCTCCAGGGTCCCTGGTCCCGATTCCGAGATTCTTGAATGTGTCGAGCCAAGTGCTAATCTGTTCAAAGAAAAAGGATCTGAGGTGTATCAGATCAGTTGATGCTGCAGCTGACGTTTGGGTGAGCCAACGTACGGGTAGGAATAGTGGATCCTAAGCATCGCGAGTTAGCAGACTATTTAGACAAAAGCACTCCACTCACGGTCCCTCACGACCATGGGCGTCCCAGTCCCATACGACTCCGGCTTTCTGCGCGAATTCCTCGACAGGTGGTGTGTAGTTCTCGCTCTGTCAGATAAATCAGTTCGCATCCCGTCCATATATCTTTGAAGAGTCGTTATAGGAAACAGCTGGACTCATTGAATCCTTTTGTTTAGTGAAAAATCTACGGTGCTCGACGTACAACACAGTAAAGTAATTGTGCAGACAATAGGAGAGATGAATGTAGGAATTCAGGCTGGAACTGCACGTCCAACGGGAGAAAGGCCGTCACCTTGAAGCACGGCTACAGCGCTCCTCCTCTCCTCCTCCGTCCAATTGTCAGGACTTCAATTGTCCTTGATACACTCCCGAAACATAAATAGTCAAAATCGGATTGAAGCTCCATCGACAACATGAAACATATCCTCCGAGCATCAACCCAAAAGGTGGAGGGCAGTGTTCGGATGTATCACGCATTCTCGCGTCCTCCACGGTAAAACAAGATTGACGCTCCAGAACTACGCTTTTCAAATCGCTCCAGAAAACAGTTCTGAAATGGAACGAAAGGTAAGCCTATACAGATTCATAAAGCTATCATAACACCGCATATGGGGAAGGGACATAAGTCATGAAGTAAGATTCTTCCACCTTTGCATTTGGAAGCAGGACAAGAATCTCTGTGGCTTGTCCTCGCTGACGATGAAAATCGGTAAGGATACGTGTCGTGTCCCGTCCCTTGTGCTCTGTAACGCACATCCTCCTTGTTTATGTTCACATTTGGAGGATGAAGGAGAAAGAGCCTATCTGCTTCCTGTAGAGCAAATAATCGCTTGTAGCTGAGCCACTCCGACTCGCTTGGAAAAAAGCAGTTCAACAACACAAATCCTCCTCCCACGTTCAAGTTCAAAAAAAAGAAAACACACCTTCTTCATCCACTCATGCACTCCTTCCCAATCCCACTTCGTCGCTGACACATCTTGTCGTTCGTCGACCACTCCATCCCAAAGCGCCTCCCACGCCTCCTGTTCCTCCCTGCTACTCCTCACAAGATACAACCCATTAACGGCACTGCTTCCGCCCAACAGCTTCCCTCTGGGCCAATAAATCTGTCTATTCTTCAAATGAGGTTGAGGCACGGTATAATAGCCCCAATCGTAAGGAGAGTCGGGATACGCCAAACCTCCATACCAAGCCATGCCGGGAATCTCGACTCTCTCTTTAACCAAGATGCCATCCTCAGCCTGAGAATTCGCGCCACCCCACCCCTGCGTCGCCTCTTCCTCTCCATCCGTCTCCCCTCCACCTGCACCTGCACCTGCACCTCCCTCGCCTCCTTCACCCCCGCTGCCGTCGCCAATGACGATATCATTGGGGTGCGCGGCCCAGTCCGGCCCAGCTTCGATGACGAGGACGCGGGTGGTGGGAGAGAGGAGACGGCGGGCGACGACGAGCCCGGATTGGCCGCCGCCGACGACGATGTGTGTTGGCGGGAGGGAGGAGAGGTGCGAGGGGTTGTCTGTGATGAAGGCTTTTTGGTTTGCAGCTCCGCTTCCACTTCCACTCGGTTTCTCGTTGGAGGAGGGAGCGGAGGGTGGGGGCGCTTGGGGGCTGCGACGGAGGTGGATGAAGCGGGAGGAGGGGAGGGTGGGGTGCGTGGAGAGGCTGAGGGGGAGGAAGGGGAGGAGGGTGAGGAGGTGCATAAGGAGTGTGTATGTGCTGGGATGTGTAGCTGGGAATGTTGGTTGGAGGAATGAGCGGAGTGGATTTTTGTGTGGCGTCGGGATGTGCCGTAGCCGACCGATGAGCTCCCGAGTTTGCTTTGCTGAACCGCGTCGGCACTCACTCGGGCAGGAAGTGAAACTGTGAGCACTGGAGGAAGGATGGTTCAGAGAGTGACTGATGGGTAGGAATACTCTTTGTAAGCAATAATCCATGATTAGCAATCTTCGATTCCAGCGTCAAGGCTTCACGCCTAGCCTCAGCTGCAATCTGCTGCAATGTTGATAATTATCGCATTGCGGTTGTGATTTCGTAGTTGCTCTCATCCTCAGCAAGGATGACACCTTGGGTATATTAGCGCCGGAATTTAAACCGGGAAGCCCTTGTGGTGACTGTAGATTGCTTTGACATGCCTCTGTCACTTAGAACCGCACTTTCTGCAGTTCCTTAAAACATACCAGCTCCAGAGCGAGGCGTAGCGTATATGCTCTTGACTTCCAAACCACAGTTCTTTTCCTCGTGTTCGCTCGCTCTCCCCTTTCCACACCTAGGAGAACAGTTTAAGTTGGCTAAGATATTCTACGAGCCTGAGAGTTGCAAGTGTGTGCATGACGGATGGGGTGGATATGTTATTAAATGCCAGCGGAACGTAGCAGAACTCTATGAGAATAACACAGGGGACAGATCGACGATAACTATCCTGACAATCAATCAAGTTCCAGCCTGAATGGAACAAGGTACAACTTGAAGGTTGCATCACGATTGGGGTGTTGATATCAGCTTTTTGATGGTTAACGGAGGCAAAAAGAACTTTGCAACAAAGGAGAAATCGGGCGCAATAAAACTAATAAGACTACACAAAATCTTAAATACAAAGGAATCGTGGGTTACTAAATTATGAAATATTTCGAATCAGTTTATGGCCAAAGCACAATAAGACACAAATCCCTCTTACACAAAGGGATTTTGAAAGTTGAAATAACTAGACGTCACAATTCATTCCCTAGAAAAGGCGACAAGTTACAAGGTCCTTGTTGCACAAAGGGATCTGGGTTCGTTGGCTCCGTTGCGCTGGCAGGAGTCTTGAATGACATTATTTGCAGGATAATGCTGCGTACAAAGCTCCTCACTCTCGTCATAAAAGCATGCTCCGAGTTAGCAGTTGTTCCGCCTTCAGAATCAATTTTTGAGTGAAAACCAGTTGGTCATCACAACAATTCTTGAAGAGTGAAGATCCCAACATTAAAATGCCTTGGATCAACTTGCATCCCCTTTACTCGAGCAGGCTTACCAAATCTAAACGATGGTTTGTTCCCTTGCCCCGTTGCCTCGCAGCTCGTCACCATTGTGCTCTCAGGGTTGCACGTAAAGCGACAATCAGAATGCCTAACGGTGATATCCATGATCCTAATTTCCATCCTCATTACGAAGCCGACGACGCCCCACTATATCCTTGGACCTCTTCTACGTTTCCAAGGCCAAGGGGGAGCCGCTACGATGAAGAGCTACAGGAGCGTGTTCGAGAAAAGGTCAACACGCAGCAACAAACGAATCCAGCTCCAGGAAACGAGTACGGCTTTCGGGAAGGCGTAGAACCTGTATATGGTCCCGAAAGACCACGGAGTAATTTTCATTGTGTGTAGTCACTCTAATCCTCGATACAGCAATGACAACCTGATTCAAAGCGCGACGCATAATTCAACGAGACATACGTGCCTTTCCCCAATTGGGGCGATGGTGTTGACTCAGTTTCTATGCTACTATTTCTGTGAATCGTCGTTTGATGTAATATACTTCCTGATGGTCGACCATGTAAATCGAAACGTTTTGACTCGAATCTTGGAGAAATTGTGAGCAGTATTAAAAAATGTGCTTGGAATTATCCGCTAAGCCTTTAAATCCCAGCCTTCTGCATCACAACAAGGACGATGAAGTAGAACTTCCGGGTTTTCATGGTCTCGACTGCAAATTCTTTCATGCGCAGGGACAGCTCCTTGAGTCGTCAATTTAAGTCGGAATTTGAGTGGAGAGGAATTTGAAGGAAAAAAGCTTCAAGCCCTCTACTTTACCTTAAATGTAGGGCAGAACAAGGTGACTCCCATTGGCAGGATTCTGCAGAACACTGGCAATATAGTAAAGGCAGGTATGTGTTGCCTGTTGTTTGTTGTGACTCACCACCGCATTTACATGATGTTACACAATGGTCAAGATGCAAGCGAGACTTGAGCGCCGTAAGCAGCCTCTCACTACAGGGCATATAATCCTCAAGAAGATGGAAACATGATAGGTGATGAGCTGTGAGTGATCTGAGCCATGACCAACGGAAGCTTCAATCTCTGCTCCACATCCTCCACAGTAGATCCGTTTTCGAGCACGACAGTACCACGAGTATGTCACTTGGGTTCAAATGTACGATCACCAATCACAAGTACATGACTTGATTTATGAACAGGAGTGTAATGAACAGGGCGGAAAGCACATGGCGTCACCGGAAACGAAGCAGAAAGGCACGCCAACCTATTTCACTGAGTTTGATGCCATTACCAGTATTCACTAATGCATCAATAGGTGTTGCATGGCAGCGACGTGATGGGGTCCCTATTCTAGGATCGCCAAAAGTGCGCCGAGTTCTTTTAGCCGCCGTCTTTCCAGAATTTTACACGACAGACGAGGTGGACGCTTTACACAGCATGCTGGATGAGGAACGTACCGCGAAGTGTCACTTTTTTGGAGATGCCAACGTGGTACCCGATCGAAACCGTCTGATGTGGCACTATAGAGCGGGCCAGTTCGAAGAAATTCGATGGGCGGGCTCTCGCTCCGTTGATCCCTTTGGTCTGACTCCATGGTGGGCTGGTGGTATCATGCTGGGATTATTGAACGAAAGGCCGCGTGAGTACAAGAGGCACATTGGCCCTTACATGGAAGTCAAAACGGTGACAAATCTTATGACCGGGATGGCAAGGGTCAATGAACACAAATGATTACTGTGCTTGAAAATCTGAATGTGTATACTAGTAGTGTTGACAAAAGACGGAGTGGATGTTGTTTTCGGACCTGAAAATACAGGAAAGTCGATATCAGCGACTTTTCGTAGTTCTTTGCGTTCAGCTGCGATATGGGAGTCAGGTAAATTGATGTTACGGTTCTACATACCAGCCGCAAGTGTCGTGGATGTCAATCCATGCTTGTTTGCTTCAAGACCTACTTTTGACGGCTTCACGTTATGAGTTGAAGGTACTTCTGAGTGAGTGAGCCTCAATGATATCATGACAATGCCTATTCTTTTCGATTTTCGACAAGTCATTGTCTTGCAAACACATCTCGCACCTTCTCATACAAGAGTGGTCGTCCTTTTCTATGGCTTTGCTGTCTATTACTAATATTAGGATATTCTATTCTCTGCTTACTGTTCACCTTATATCGACCTTGTCGGCCCTGCCATTTTAGCAGAGCTCTTAGACAATCCCTTATGGTGCCTTTATTTGCTCTTGCTGTACACTTTTCGCTCTTTCACGTCTCACCAGTCCACATGTTCTTGCCTTCCCGGCCCGTGAATGGGGAAGAGATCTGTCCCAAGGCGCCATCCACACCTCAGAAGAGTTCTCCCTCCATCCCCACGCTCCGGTTTCTTCGGTATGGATTTCTACCCGCAACATTACTGGTTAGAGGATATTGGTATTGCGTGGGAAGGGAGCTCATGTGCGGGGCTCACCCTCACCTCGTTCCGCCGGGGCCAGGAGTATAAATGTGGTATAGATGGCTACAACAGTGGAACCCTGGTTGTTTATCGCACATCCACGGTGTAAGAGAGAACCGATCATGGCCTATCGATATCTCCTACCGTCCATCGTCTTCCTCCTCAAAGGAGCGTGGGGTCAGGTCACCATCTCCATCCCTGCCTCGCCACCCGCAGGAAACACATCCCATCAGCTTCCTCCCCACTACTTGGGACTGTCCATCGAGTTCGCTTCCCTCGTCGACTTTTCAGGTCCTCCCGGCCAACCCAATGGGTACACGAAAACCTGTCTGGACGGGTTACGGAATATTGGGCGGAGGCCCCTGCACTTCAGGATTGGTGGCACCACTCAGTACGACCCGTGTCGTTTTTATCGGACGTACGCTGAGTATTGTGGGCATGAAGGGATAGGGCAACTTTCCTGGAGGATCAGTCGACGCCAATCATCAATAAGTTTCCTTACTTTGGAGCTGATCGTGCGTTCTCAGTCGTGTCGTGATCTTCATGCCTGCTGAGAAGTGGTGCAGAGCCAACCAACCTCACGTTTGGACCTGGTTATTTTGAGAGTCTTCACCAGGTGATTTTTGCCAATCCACCTCTCGGGTCGAATTAACCTGAGGATGACAATAGATTGCTTCGGGGGATCCTGTCGTGTTCGGTCTGCGATTCCATAACGCTTCAGGGGAAAAACAGGCCGTCGTCGCTTCTCAAGCATTGAAAACTGTCCCGGAGCTCACTGCAGTACATCTATCTTCTTGCTCTTCTCCCACGCACTGAACCTTCGACGCGCAGTTCTCAATTGGCAATGAAGCAGATTGGTACTCGGATCCAGGTTTCGCCAACGTTACCGAGTACGAGAACACGATTCAGTCTGTAAGGTTGTTGATTTTGAATTAAACCCATGAGGTTTAACTAGAAATCAGTTTTATCGAGTGGTAGCGGCTTCCGTTGAAGATCAGATGAAACCTGCGGTCTTCCAAGCTGGCGACACTTGTTGTAAACCAACATTTTTCCCTGCAGAACAGATCAGCGCTGGTTTGAAGAACACTACCGAGTATGTTATCGAAGCCGTCGGGCAGCATCATTACTTCATGGTCAGTCCTTCACCTTCCCACTTTCCATCTAAATAAACATTGGACCGTAGGCTGCTTGCACTCCTGAAACCTCGAGCCAGATCAACTTGGAAAAGCTAATGAACCACCAAGTCAGTCTCCGTTTCTTCCTGCCAGCTGAACTCAATATAGATTCGTAGAATACAGTCGCATATCTCGACACACTTAGACCAGACATTGCAGCGGTAGAAAACGCCGGGTTGACTTTCGTACAAAGTCCGCATTTCCTCCTATCTTTTCCAACGTACTCTGACAGGCATCAGGCGAAACAAACTCTATAGGCTGCCAAGGAGCATCAGGGACCTCAGACTCCTTCGGTGCTGCTTTGTGGACCTTGGATTACGCCTTGCAATTAGCCACCCGAGGAGTTCAAAGGGTTGATTTTCACGTTGGGACGAACTATCGCTATGCTCCCTTCCAGCCCATCCAAGTCAACCAAACCGCTCCGTTCACGAGGCCGAATTACAGCGCACTATTAACTCTCCAAGCTTTCCTTGGAGCCGCAAACGCTTCGGTCAGAGTATCAGAGGTCGGCACCCATGATCCTTATTTGGCCGCTTACGTAGCATATGAGCATGAAGTTCCTAAGAGGGTTGCGCTCATCAACACTCACATTTACAACGCTACCGCCCATCCTACCCACCCGCCAAAGGTGACAGTATCTCTAGAAGGGGCATCGGTCTCGAAAGTGAGAAGACTCACTGCTGCCGGCGCGGATGTGCGAGCTGGCGTTCTGTGGAGCAATCAGAATTGGGAAGGCGGCTGTTTTCCGAGTGGATTCGAGCTGACAGAGCAAGCCGAGAATGGAAAAGTAGAGGTCAGAAATACCGAGGCGGTCGTGGTTTGGTTAGAGTCAAGTTGAGACAGTCGTCCCTCAATCAAAGTTTGAAAGGACCTTGAGCCAGATGTAACGTCTGTTGTTGTAAATATTCGGACATGAAGGTGTTAGTACTGCAATTTACTGGAAGAATTTGTGGGGAAAATTCCTGAAGTTGAGGATTGAGGATATCAACGCGGATTGGGCAAATTGGACAGAGGACCATCTACAGGTAATAACCATCTCCCTTGGACATTACAGGAGTGTTGATATCAAATTTCTAACAGAGCGTGTTGTGGAGGAGACTCCGCCGCTAGTGAGGGTCGAACGATAAACGATATCGAACACTATAAGATGCTCTCCTGCGTCCGCGCGGCAGCCGGAGGAGGTGAGAAAAGCTAAGTAAAGTGCAGCTGTGTTGGTGAATAGGAGAAAAGTCACACAATAGGCTCATCATTTGTTACTTCCCAGCGCCAGATGACATTATCCTAATGACATTCGCTACCAATGATTCAACTGGTGTCTCCCAGGAGATGCATAAACCAGCGACACACACGGCGGCCGGTATTTGATTGGTGGCCATGAATCGCCCTGCGTCGTTTGCGTCGACAGAAGTCTGAAAGTGACTCTACACTATTTATGTCAACCCTGTCAAAGGCTATGAAACAAGATTTTCAAGTAAACCCATCTTGCTCTTGCTCTCCATGACTTACTGCGAGACCTGCAATCGTGATTTTCAAAACAAAAGGTCGTACAATCAACATTGTTCGACGGCGGTTGCTCATAGGCTGACATGGTGTCGAGGTGATGTCACCGTATGCCCTTCATTGTCACATTGGCCTGGCTGAGAGATTCGACAGCGTGCGAGCGAGAATTTTCTTCAGAGAACGATTTAGAAAAGCATAAACGTAACTCTTCGCGTCACTTCTGGTGCAACAGTGCGTCCGTCAACGGGACAATGTTTCATCCTCTCATTCAGAGATTTAACAGGATGCGAGCAAGAATTTTACTCTGAAGAAGAATTCGAGCAGCATAAACGGGAATCTTCCCGTCACATATGGTGCCAGCGTATGTCAACCTTCGCCGCGTTCACTGTTCATTACGCCATGTAATGATTCAACAGCCTGTGATCGAGAATTTGCGACCGACGAAGATTTGAACCAGCACACACGTACCTCTTCACGTCACATATGGTGCCGCAGTGGGTATTTTTACGTTGTCACAGTTACCGCGTTTGATCATGTCACGTAATAATTTAACAGGGTGTGATATAGAATTTTTTACAGACCAAGCTTTGGAAGAGCATATCCGGACTTCATCCCGTCATATATGGTGTAGCCGTGAGTCTTCATCATTTCTATATTTGATCATACCATACATTGATTCAACAGCGTGTGAGCGTGAGTTCAAAACTCTCGAGGATTTGGAGAAGCACATCGAACAGTCATCACGCCATTTCTGAAGTGAAACCATCCCTTTCCACGACCATGATGTTTGAGCGATGAAAACTGTGCCACAGAGAGTGTCATAAAAAGTGTCCACAGCTGCTCATCCAGTACTGACAATGTTTCATAACTTTCATGATGCAATGGAGAGATTAAGAAAGAAGAATTCAGGCGTACAGTGATATCCACTCTTATCCTGCAGCTCAGTCGCTCCAGATCCTGCTCCCGATCTGCTTCCTAGTTAGCTTGAAGCCAGCAGCGTTCTGAACAATATTATCATGCTGACATGATTGGCAATGAGTAACGATGTACCGATGATGGAACGGTAATTGGTCACAACAATGGCAATGACGCCAAATTTCAAATCATCGTCAAATTTGCAAATTCTCAAAGCGGGAACATGAATTTCCAGCTGATTGACCACAATCCCAGCTGAGCGCTGATCGATGATCCCATAGCATTAACATGAAATTCGGTAAATCCTACCCCTCTTCCTCCTTCCCCAACACCTGGCGCGCCTCCGCCATCCCATACAAGGAGCTGAAGAAGGAGATCTCTCGCTTGCAGGATGAATTGCACGACTTAGGCATCGGGCAGGAGACCTTGAGAGGGTTGAAGGTTGTTTGGGAGTCGGAATCTAAAGATGGAGCTGGA